>CM019149.1:142814585-143093615 GCA_009733165.1 Naja naja | reverse complement strand
AAAATTGTAAGCCGCCCCTGAGTCTTTCGGAGAAGGGCGGCATATAAATGTAATTTAAAAAAAAAATAATATCTTTGGCCTCAGCGGTATCCACATTTAGACCAAACTGTCTGCACCAGCCGAGGAAGCCTAGGCGTCCCATTAAGCAGAGAGTGACAATTGCAGTAGCACTTAGACTTATATACCACCTTATAATGCTTTACAGCCCTCTCTAAGCAGTTTATAGAGTCAGCGTATTGTCCCCAACAATCTGGCTCCTCATTTTACCTACCTCAGAAGGATCGAAGACTGAGTCCATCTTGAACCAGTCAGGATTGCCTCCAGAGGTTGTGAATGCTCCAACACTGGAAGTTTTTAAGACGAGATTGGATAACCATTTGTGTGAAGTGGTGTAGGGTTTCCTGCCTAAGCAGGGGGTTGGACTAGAAGACCTCCGAGGTCCCTTCCAACTCTGTCATTCTATTCTATTCTATTCTAAGGATCAAACTGCTGGCAGTCAGCACAGTTAGCCTGCAATTCTACATTATAACTGCAGCTCTCAACTGCATTATAACTCAGCTGCATTATAGCTTGCACCACTATGGCTCTTACAACCTTGCTGAATATAGAAAATGCAACATTGGGTCAGGGTAGACTTTTCAATCAAGGAAAGGGAAGGTTGGAGCTTCCCATCACCCTTTTCAGTAAGTCACTTAGATTACATGGTAAATATCAGTTTTACAGTTCATTCTTTCTTCTGCTGTCTGCCTAGCATTTTTTCTTCTGAATATTGAAAGAAAAGCTAATTTCACTTCTCATTTTATTCTTGAACCCATCATTGCATTTAATGATGCATCCAGGAAAAAAAACCTCCCGAGTGTCAAAAACAAAGCAGTTTTTCCAGTAAAAGGCAAAGCAAAGAGTGTATAGATTTTTTTTAAATGAAATCCTGTTAAAACATCCTGAACAATCTTTTCATATCATCTTCTATGAATGTTGGACATAAAATCTATTACTGAATTGTTTTTTTCCCCTTATTGGAAGCATGTCCCTCACTTTGTGTTATTCCTTTCAAGATAAGCAATATTATCTAGAGCACAGAAGCCAACGAGATGAAAAACATGCTATAACAAGAAAGGAATCACGGTCAATTTCTTACTGTTCTGTAAGAGGGAATGATTCCAAAAGATACGCGTTTTGATTGTCCAGATTTTCCCTCCCCAGCCTCAACAGTCATCTGCTCCTAGACCAGGAGCTGTGAAGCCAACAATAACCTTGAATTGCACACCAGTTCAGTCCCGAGGAAATGTAACCTTTGTGAAAGATAATTTATGACCTGAGGGCCAAAGCCAGTCCATCTTTCCAGAGTTGAGCTGCAGCCGGTTCCTTCCCATTCAAACCCTCCCAGCCTCCAGGCACACAGTCAGTTCCATCATAACATCACCTGACTGGCTTGGGGTGGAAATGGGCAGCTGCTTCTCCATGAGCTTACGGATGATACTGCACCTCTGCCATTGAATGACTTTATCCCAGCAGTGTCAGGTAGATGTTAAAGAGGAGAGGTGAGAGGCCCAAGCCCTAAGGCACCTTGCAGTGCAGAGGCCTAAGGCATAACCTCTCCCCCGTTACCAACTGGAACTGGCCATGGAGAAAGGAGAAGAACCACTGAAAGACAGTGCCTCCCCACTCCCTGAAGCCAGTTCAGAAGGATACCATGGTTGATGGCATCAAAACCCACAAAAAGAGCCAGGACAGTTGCACCACTCCCACCTCAAGCCACCCCACCCCACCCCAAAAGTCATCAGCAAATGCGACCAGTGCTGCCGCAGTACTGTACCCCAGCCTAATGAACCCTGATTGAAAGGGGTCCAGACTCTAGATAATCCCAGGTCTTCTGGAGTGAACACCAACCCACCCTCTTGAGAAACTTTTCCAAAAGAAAAAATGGTAGATTGGAGACTGGACAAAAGTTGTTCAATATTGTCAAACCCAATTACATGCTTCATCCCAGGAGGCCTTAATGCATCAGGAGAGGGTGAGTCCAAAACACAGGTGGTCAGGCTCGGCCACCATCACCGACTTGCTAGCTTTCTCCCAGTGATAGTATTTTTCAATGGTCAAGAACAGATGGGTCTTCTTTCACATACAGTGAACAATAATATTTGCATTATGTGTTTATTGCATATAAACAAACCATTTCCTTATTTTGACATTTTCCCAGTTCCGTTATCTGCACCTGGAGCCATAGAATTTTTCAACGTTCTCACAGTCTTTCTGACACTAACCTTTGTAGCATTTGTTTCAATTCCACCCTTCAATATATCACATTTTTTTCCCCAGAAAAATCGCTAAAAGACTTCTTCTACATCTGCCTCATTTCAGTTTCATTCCAAATCTGTTATTCACTTATTTGTTTGTTTTTATTATTTAGGTGTTTTTTTTTAAATTTAGTAAATTTTATATGCTGCCCATCTCACCAGTAAGTGGGTAGCTTACAGAATGGTAAAAAGACAAATATAAGAAGGTAAATGTCAAAAGGGTTCAAATGAAGAAAATGTTTATGTGCAGGAGACTTCTGTGCCAAAGCTTCCCCTGCTCCCTGCAGAAAATATTCTGGACTCAGACCAAGAGAGCATCAAGACGCTGGGTTCAGAGAGTCAGCAGCTGCCTTGGCGGGATTCTCGGAGGAATACCCTCCCACCCCTTGTTCCAGCATCAGACAGGTAAGAACTGCTCGGTACTCTTCAAAAGGGAGCTAGAAGAGGGGCTTTCCAATTTGGATGGATCACCCACCACCAAATACAGGTAGTCCTCGACTTAGGGCCACAGTTGAGCCCAAAATTTCTGTTTGCCAAGTGAGTTTCTGTTCTTAAGTGAGTTTCGCCCCATTTTACATCCTTTCTTGCCAGAGTTGTTAAGTTAGTAACAGGGTTGGTAAGTTAGTAACAGGGTTGTTAAGTGAATGCGGCTTCCCCCGTTGACTTCCTTTGTCAGGAGGCCACAAAAGGGGATCACATTGACCCAGGGACACTGTAGCCTTCCTAAACTCAAGTCAGCTGCCAAGCATCTGAATTTTGATCACGTGGCCGTGGAGATGCAGCAACGGTATAAGTGTGAAAAATGTTCATGCATCACTTTTTCAGTGCTGTTGTAACTTTGAACAGTCACAAAATGAACTGTTGTATGTTGAGGACTGCCTGTAGTGTTCCAATATCTCAGGGGCTGCCACAAAGAAGAGGGAGTCAAGCTATTCTCCAAAGCACCTGAAGGCAGGATAAGAAGCAATGGGTGGAAACTGATCAAGGAGAGAAGCAATCTAGAACTAAGGAGAAATTTCCTGCCAGTGAGAACAATTAATCAGCGGAACAACTTGCTTCCAGAAGTTGTGGGTGGTCCAACACCAGAGACTTTTTAAAAGATGTTGGATAACCATTTGTCTTGAAGGAGTGTGGGGTTTCCTGCCTAGGCAGTGGACTGGACTAGAAGACCTCCAAGGTCCCTTCCAACTCTGTTATTCTATTCTATTCTGTATGAAAAGTGGATCTTTGAAAACTCAGCAGTGAAAGGCTTCCTGGAGCCAAAGCCAAGTTAAGAGAACGAGTATAAATTTCCACAGGCGTTCAGTGCTCACAGTAGATATTCTCCTCCCCCTTTTGTCTTTCATCTTCTTAGATGCTCATCCCTTTCTCTTCCATGTTTCTCTCCATCATTGCTCTCGGCCTTCCTGCTCTTACTTAGCCTTGAATGTTTTCTTCCTTACTTTTCTATTCCTACCGTGACCCATATGCATCCCCACTTCTCTTGAAATGGTTTATCATGAAGACCACTTCCTCTTGTTGGAAGGTTGGGAGGATGGGTTAAAAAACAACAACAACGCAAGCCCATTCAGTCACAATCAGGATATTCATCAGATCTAATTCAGATCAGATCTCCAGTGGATAGGACTGCATCTTATACACATACAGGACAGGTGTTTTATTTTTGGAGTTATTTCTTTCAAGCCTTGTTAGAACCCATAGCACGATTGTTGGGTGTTTTCCCTTTAAAAACGGCCTGCTGTTGATTTTCGGCAGTCTTGCCAGTTAAATTTGTTGGAGTAGAGGCTCAGCAGCCCATAAAAATGGAGTTTGGAGCCACCTGAGGTCTGTTTGCCTAGTGCTGTGCTGGAATCAGCAGATACTTAGCTTTCTTTTCTCAACAGTGAAGCCGTGCAGGTGTTCAAGGCGAGTCCTCGGGCTCGGCACATGAAACATTCAGCAGTGATGACTCCACCCCCTATCCATGTCAATGGCATGATCAGTCAAGAGGTATGAAGAGTAGACGAAGGTGGGGCTTGAAGTGCATAAGGTGGTTTTACTCAGACACGATCTCACCGCTACACTAGGAGTGGAGCTGTGACATTCAGGGAAAGCTCTATATCAGTGATGACTAACCTTTTTGGCACTAAGTTCCCAAAGCCTGCACCCTGCGCATGCGCCCCACCCCGTGCATGTGTGTGTGTGACCCTCCCACAACCCCCGCACATGTGCCTGCAACCCCCCCCCCGCATGTGCCCTGCACATGCAGGGCAAAGACCCAAAGTTCAGCTGGCCGGCAGGAAGTGCATGCATGTATGCGCACTGGAGCTAAGCTGGGCCGATGGCTCGCATACCCAGAGAGAGGGCTCTGCGTGTCACCTCTGGCACACGTGCCATAGGTTCGCCATCAGAGCTCTATATAATTTAACATGGCCTGCTTCCTTTCTTCTTTTCTTAGTATACACCCCAGGAGAGTTTGCTTATCCTGGACAGCCACCAGAATTCTTCCCCTGACAGCAGCGATCACTGTGCTGATGGCATCTTGATGCATGGAGGTGAGATACAGCGTATGCTAGATATTTATTGAGAGCTGGATTGACGTTGTGGTTAAAATGGCGGATGGCAAACCAGGAGATCGTGAATTTTAGTCCTCTCTCGGAACTGAAAGCCAGCTCTCTCAGCTCATGTGGGAAAAATAGGCGGGAAAAATAGTCGGGGGCATTAGGTATGCTACCTCAAGTTGTACAAAATAAAGGCAGGATGCAAATCCTATAATTAAATATTTAAAGATTCTGTGTTTCCTCATGGAGCTCCATGAGTAGTTAGGGTACTAACAGCTGCAGCTGAGGCCTATTTTATTGACTTACTGGGAACTCTTACTGCCTCCTCATTCTTCCCAGTTACCCATCAGATCAGAAAAAGACAATGCAATGAGGGCCTCCCTCCCACTTTGAAAAGACAGTAAGCTGCTTTCTGGTGTTTTCCACCCTTTCCTTTTCCCTGCCGGGCCGCTGGCACTCTAGCAAAGGGAACCCAGGAAAAAGCTTTTAATTTTGCCACATGCTTCCACCCCTGGCAGAGCACAAGGAGATGGCGAGCGGCATCAAAAACATTGCGGTGAAGGCTGCCCGGCGTCGTTCACGAGTGCTGGAATCCGACAGGCTGAACTTGCTGAAACCAACCAAGGAGCTCAGCAACCTCTCCCTCCACTCTCTGAGTGAAAGTGAGGACACCCTCTGCCGGGAAACCCCCGCCCTCTGCCAGCCCGCCAGTCCCAGTCTGCAGCATGCCATCAGCGAGGACAATCTGTCGAGCAGCACCGGGGATACTGCTCCTGGGAGACACGTCCCCAGACACTCCCTTGGGCCCTGGCTCCGGGTTAACAAAAAGGGAAGCAAGAAGCTTGAGAAGAGGGAAGAATCCCTAGAGGCCAAGAGGAGGAGACGGCGGTCGCGCTCGTTCGAGGTTACTGGCCAGAAGGTATGTCTCCCCGATCCCAACACTATGAATAGAATAGAAATAGAAATAATAGAAATAATAGAAATAATAGAAATAATAGAAATAGAAATAGAAATAGAAATAGAATAGAATAGAATAGAACAGAACAGAACAGAACAGAACAGAACAGAACAGAATTCTTTATTGGCCAAGTGTGATTGGACACACAAGGAATTTGTCGTGGTGCAAATGCTCTCCGTGTACATAAAAGAACAGATACATTCGTCAAGAGTCAAGAATCATCAGGTACAACACTTAATAATAGTCATAGGGTACAATAAGCAATGAAATCATACTAAGAAACAGTCAATATAAATCATAAGGATACAAGTGACAAGGTTAGTCATACAGTCACAAAAGTGGGAGGGGATGGGTGATAAGGAGTGATGAGAAGATTAATAGTAATAGTAGTGCAGACTTTGTAAATAGTTGAACAGTGTTGAGGGAATTATTTGTTTAGCAGAGTGATGGCTTCTGGGAAAAAAACTGTCCTTGTGTCTAGTTGTTCTGGTGTGCAGTGCTCTATAGCGTCATTTTGAGAGTAGGAGTTGAAACAGTTTATGTCCAGGATGTGAGGAGTCTGTAAATATTTTCACAGCCCTCTTTTTGGCTCATGCAGTATACAGGTCCTCAATGGAAGGCAGGTTGGTAACAGTTGTTTTTTCTGCAGTTCTAATTATCCTCTGAAGTCTGGGTCTGTGTTGTTGGGTCGCAGAAGCTATGACAGACTGTGACAGTATCCTGGTGGTTTCCCTTCAATAGCCAAAGCTAACTTCCATCAGGTTGCTTCTGCTATAATCAGGCATAAGTAGGAATTCACTAGCAGGCTGCAAGATCACCACCAGAATCCCAGTGCTGAGTTTCTGCTGCCATCTTCAAGGTCCACTTAGGAAGCCTTTGAGTGAACCCTTGTCCCTCTATGGTGATGCTATCCTGTGCCCTAAGCTAGTTATTTATCCTAATAAACTCCTGATTAAATGTCCGAACAGGTAATAAGCTTTCTCTGTTTTCTCCTAAAGGCAGACTGCAAAAGGCTCATGTGAGGTTCTCTCAATTCTGAGATTCTAGAATCTACATTAATGAATTTTTAGTGCAATGAGCTGTTGCTCCTTCCCTGGCTACAGTTCTCCTGAGATCAGCATAGGGATCTTTGGGAACTATAAATGACAAGTGTGAATGCTATTGAAAGCACAGCAACACCAAATCAGAAGCACGGGAACCATAGAATAACTTCTTCTGAACTGGTTCCTACCAGAATTCTTAACGTATACCCCTCACAGTCATGCACATAAGGAGGAAGCAGGCCAGGAATGCCTTCTGTACAAGAAAAATCAATCCATCAATCTGATCACTTTTCCTTTTTATACCAAATCAGAAAACTGGTCTTTCAGAGTACATGACTGGCACACCGTCTCCAGCAGATAGTTGTCTCTGTTCCCAGCTGATACTAAATCTTCCCACTCAGATCTTCCTTGCAGAATGTGTGGTGGAACATGGTCTGAATTCCTGGGAGGGAGGGGTTGCATTCCAGAGGAACAAGAGACAGTTAAGTTTAGATCTTTTGGTGGGGAGGAAGTGTGCTAAACACAGCTCCTCTCTAGGAGTTCTCAGAGTTTATATTTAATGGTGCAAGTAGTCTGCTGCTTCAGTTTGGCAAAATTTCTGTTTATAGGTGAGGAACAATAAAGCAAACTGCTTAAAAGAAACCCAGGGTGTTTTTCTTGGTTTATGGAGCCTAACCTGCGCTTTAATAATTCATGGTGGGGTAAAAGAATTTCCTTATCCATGAAATACGCTCTGAACCCATGTGTTCATCTCTTCTCCCCACCCCCCACCCCCGGCAGCTCCAGGGCCCAAAGAACAATGCTTCTCGTCGACATCCCCTGGAAAGCAGTTCTGAGCACAAGATAATGGCAGCAGGAGGGATGCACAATATCCGCGGCATTGGAAAACCTGCTGTGCAGTTGTCCAGAGTGAGGCTTCTGCAAGTCCAGCCTTCCTCAGGTATGTGAGCATCAACCAAATCACAATTTTCTGTTATTGCTCCTCAATGCAGCAAAGTCTCTGTTGACTGCAGCAGAGAATTTGAGCATCACCACCTTACAGAAGATGTCTGTCCTGCAGTTGCACATACTAGATCTGCCTCTCTTACTTTAGAGCAAAATGCCTGGAATCATTACCAGCCTGCCTTTGCAGTTTGAAAGCCAGTTGTAATGGTGTAGTGGTTAATGTTAGAAACTGAGAGACTATGAGTTGTAGTTCTGCTTGAGGTACCAAGCCAGATGGGTGACTTTGGGCCAGTTGCTCTCTTTTTCAATATTAGGTAATAGCAAGCCACTGATGAAAACATTGGCCAAAGAATTGCAGGGATTCCAGTTCTCAGAAGTGACTTGAATACGAAGGAAGGAAGGAAGGAAGGAAGGAAGGAAGGAAGGAAGGAAGGAAGGAAGGAAGGAAGGAAGGAAGGAAGGAAGGAAGGAAGGAAAAGAGATTGGTTGGTTGGTTGGTTTTGGGGATGGCACAGTTGTACTGAAGGCCAGCCTAAGGAATGATAACTGTTAAGGGGCTGTGCAATTATTCCCCAGCTTGTGATGTAGCCATGTACAAGCCTAATGATTGTCCTCTTTTTCATTTCTGGTTTTATTCCTTCAGGTCCCAGTGAGGCATCCTCTCTTTCTGTTGCTTCCCATCAAAGTGGCATCTCCAAGAAAATAAGCCAGCCCAGTCAGTACCCCCCACGCTTGAACTATGTCACGGTGAATGGGACAAACTCTCCTGGCAAAGATGGGAAGAACTGGCGATGTTAAGCTCTGAAAGGCACAGAGAAGTTGAGATGCTCCAGGGAGGTGCATTTGATGGGCCAGTCAGGACACTGTGGCTAAAAGCATTGGAAGGAAATAGCTAACTTGAACAGAAGGCCTGCAAGCTTGCCTGGTGGGTTGCAGTGTTGCTGCCAAGAGGATTTTCTGGCCACAAAAAACTTTTAATCTCCAGGACTCTAGGTTCCCCCAAATTGAAATGAGTAGTTGTCTCGATGGATATACAGAAGGCTGCCACCAGATATATCCAGTGCTGTAATACCAAGATAGATGTGGAAGGTTGGTTCTTGTGCAAGCACAACTCTTTAGTTTTTAAACTATATGTTAGAGGAGGACACAGTGCCACAGCATTGGTGTAACCTGGCAATAAGATTTGTTGTACTTTTGCATCATTCCAAGGCAAATAATTTCAATATATTTAACTAGCACCTTTCTGCTATGACCTTCAGAGGAAAAGGTTTGTGGACCTTTGAAAACACACTATGTCTGCCTGTGGCCAGGATTCTCTACCAAGGGGCCTGTTGTGTTGTCAATCAAGCACCATCCTTAATTTCATGACTGGGATATACTTAACCTTTGGGGTTACAAGGACTTTTAGATGATCTTGTTAACTGGCCTGGATTAAAGGAAACTCTTTTTCCAAAACAATTCACTATCGCTTTTTTCAGCAAGTACATTAAAAAAATGTGATGGAATCCCAAATGTTGCCTTTTGTATCTGTCTGTAAGTAAAGTGAGACAGCAAACAATATCCAATACCAGCTCCAGAGTATTTCCAGAATCCTTCCAGTCTTATAGTTTTTATTGGCGAGGGCTCCCTTCTTGCAATATGCGTGATGTTTCATATTATGCCATCACAAAGGTCTGCTTACAACAATCTTGCACAGGTTTGGATATACATAAT
The DNA here is from genome assembly GCA_009733165.1 of Naja naja. Lineage (NCBI taxonomy): Eukaryota > Metazoa > Chordata > Lepidosauria > Squamata > Elapidae > Naja > Naja naja. The sequence goes on along the minus strand of CM019149.1, from coordinate 143,084,119 downwards.
CCCTGTCTAGATTGTTTTCTACCTAATTTTGATGATTGTAGATTTCCCCACGGGATCCAGCTGCTTTTGTCATTCCAACTTTCCCATTTTATTTATTTATTTATTTTAAAAATCTGACTTCATTTTTTCCCCAATTGGGTCTGTTTACCTTTCTCTGTTAGCTATGATGGTATTTAGGTTCTGTCACCAAGTTCACTGGGTACTACCAGTCATTTAGTCACTAGACACGCTGGCTGTGCTAAAGCAAGATTACAGTGGAAACATGGAATTTAAGAAGCGCAAACACAGGGAAACTCAACATAGTAAAAATTGAACAGCTCAACTACACATTGATGTCTTACATATCAGCGAATTCAAATAGAGTGGAATTGGATAAAGACACAAAAGATGAAGACATCAAGAAGGAATAAAAAAATAAAATGTGAAGATTGACAAGAAGAGACAAGTAGTATTACAACTATACAAATAAAGACATTAAAAACAGACACAGAAAACAAAGTCATCCAAGAAATCTTCCAACTCTCAAATTCGCATGCAGAAGGAAGTCAATGAACAGCAGCAACTGGTTCAAATAAGATCAAAGATGGAACTTCTGAAATTCTGCATACTAAGGTTGTCAGCATCCAACACATCTTATAAGACTCAAATCCAACCACCCTTCGTGCAGTAGTCAAATTTTATGCTCTCACGGTGTTAATAAGGCAAAGCTAATTAAAGAAATAAAGACTTCTATTTTCTTCAACATCTTATTCAGTTATTTTAAAAATAATTTTATAACTTTAATATATTAGATTTATTAATGTTAGGTAAATAAATATTATAATAGGGATGTTCAGAGTATACCATATTTGATTTACTTTATAGTTGCCAATATATAATTGTACTTATTTCTTTTTGTTGATCCTAATTATATTTGTTACCTTCTATTCCCTATTTATTGTTTTATGTTGCTGGTCATTTACCGAGTAAAAATATTGTTATTGCTAGAAGATATTCCGATTTTACAAAAATCTATAGCACTGGAAGGTGAAGTTGGTTTAGCACTGTTATCATTACCAAATTAGAAGGCTTCTGGGATTAATGGAGTATCTGCAGAAATAATGCAAGCAAAGAAGAATTAATAGATGTTCTAGCCAAATTGTGCCAGCAAATCTTAGGGAATGACCCAGTGGCTAACAGATTGAAAGCATACAGTGTGTAAATTCTTAGTTTCTCATGCTAGCAATATAATACTTAGGATCATCCAACACAGATTACAGCTGTACATGGAAAGGGAAATATTCAGCCTTTTTTTTCTAGAAAGGTGTTATTGCTGATGCACACTAGATTTTTAAGAAAACTTGGAAAGAATTCCAAGAAGTCAATGTGTTTCAGAAAGATCCTCAGCTGTGTTGACCATATGAAGCTGTGGGATGTCCTTCGAAAAATAAAAATCCCAGAACACTTCATGTAAACTTAAATATAGGGCAGGAAGCCGCAGTCCAGATGGAACATAATGAAAGTCTGACTTAAAGACTGAGACAGACAGTGCTGTATATTCTCTCCTTATATAGGCAACTTACATGTTGAATCTATTTCAGGAGAGGCTGGATTGAAGAAGGTGAGCATGATTTTGAAATTCAAGTACAATGCTAGTGGCATTACTCTAATAGACAATGCAAAGGATCTGGGACCCCTAGTAATGAAAGCCAAGGAGCATAGTGAAATAATGATTAAATATTTAAAAAATCAAACAAATGACAACAAATACAACAATGAAGAATTGAAAGAGTGGATGGCCTTTTAGGACTGACGGTCAACTGTAAAACCAGCAGTCAAGAAATACACTGCCGACTCACATTTAGATTTATCGTGTTTAAGAGGTTCCACAGGCAACATCTAGCAATGTTGTCTTGTACTCTAATTAGGAGAATATTACAGAGAAGGAACAATGAGGGTGAGAAGACTAACTTGTCACATTTTCCATTTTTAAATGGTGATTTACAAATTGGCATCTTAAACCTTTTAAAGCAGGAGTAAGCAACATGGTGCCCACTACGTTTTTTTGCAGTAGTTGCTTATGATTATTTGAAATATGTGGTGTTAGGAGATGGGGATCTTAATCTGCATTAGAGTTTTTTTTTCCTTTTGGAAGTAGCTATGATAGACATTTCTGATTTGCAAAGTGCTGAAAAGATATTGTCCGGCCATTAATTCACATATACTCGATTACACAGATTGTAAAAAAAAATAATAGCTTTTATGGCCTGTTTTTCAACCAGTTTTGTAATATTTTAGTTACCCTTCCTATTCCACATAAGACAGTTCCAATCTCAAAATAACTCAGTAAGTTTTGTTTAAAAAGCTATGGACAGTAGCAGTAGACATAGGACAAGCAATGGATTTTTTATTTTTTGCAGAACTTTATATGATTTCAAAAATCTGCAGAATCTCCATGACTAAGGTGACAATAGGCCAAGTAACAATAACATTTCCAATACAAAACTAGCAGAAATCCATATTGTTCAACTGATTCAGGGAAGTACTCCTAATTCACACGTAACATTATCTCCATGGAAATTCCCTGCAGTTGGTATGTAAAGAATTAGAGGAAGCAAGGGAGATTTGAAGGTAGACAGAAGAATAACCACATACCAATTTCAATTTAATTCCAAAGGGGTTTTTCTGTCAAGATACCAGTCTGTAATTATCTCAAGGGAACAAAACCTCATGGGGAAACAAAGGGAACATAAGGCAACTTCTAATTAGGCAAGAAAGACAAAAAAAAAATTCTATGTGTCATCTTTGATAATTATCTATTCCAAAGCACCATGAGAATCTCCAACTCTACCTGAGTCTGTTCAAACTGAAGGGAGATAAAACCTTAAGTTAAAACAATGGAAAGACGACCTCCACTCCCTGATTAATTGCCTCTAGAAAACAAAGTTTCCAGAGTCAAAGGAAGCTTGTTTTATACAATGAATTATCAGAGCTTCTCCAACAGGGCCAATATGACTTAAAAGATGCAGAGCCTACATCAAACACTTTAATACTGAATGGTAGAATCACTGCTATCCTCCAACACAACCAATGGTTCTCTCCCCATGATGTATCCAGCTGTCCCTCCCCTGTTTTCCTTCTACTTTTTCATCTTGATGAGGGAGTGGTAGACAGGTTTGACAATGATATGCAAATGCAAAGAGTTGTCAATCAGGTATTCAGAGGTACGCTTCTGCAAGTCAGCATATATCAGGAAATCGGCAACTTCATCTGTGCTCTGGTGAAAGTTATAGGTGTGTTTGACAAAGAGTTTGCCCTGCTGCCTGACACCCACTAGAATGGTCTTCTGGAAACTGACACCTGCAAAATCTGAGCTGGTGGTGGCTGGAGTGATAACCAGACGGGGGCGTCCATCCTCGATTCTGATAGGTTGGATGGCTCCAGAGACCGAGTCGGAATAGACAGGACGCAGGCTCACCGGGAGCCAGCGAGGAGAGAAGAGGACATTCCATGTCACTCTCTTGGCAGAATCGTGGTTGCTGGGGCCCAGCTGGGTCTGGAAACTGGTACTACGATCATCTCGAGCAGGGTTATTAATGACCCACTGGGATCCCCAAGAGATGGAGAGGTAGTTACGGGGCAGGAACATACTGCAGTTGACATCAAAGTATTTGGCAAAATGGATTGGGGAAGCTGAATGGAACTGGAAGGCTTGGAAGAGCAGATCTTGCACAGTGCTGTAGTGTTTCACCATCACCGGAGATTGTTTTTGCAGGTGGAAAAGATGGCTGGGGGAGATCATAGGATAACGCAGGGATCTCAGGATCTTCTCCACTACAGGCTCCTCAGGCTGATATGTGGTAACCCACTTCTCTACGCCTGCATACAACTCCAATTCACTCTGGAGAACCAGGTCAGATCTTTCAAGCAATAGTAGCAGCAAATCTAGGCTTACTGAGGCCCATTCAGGGCTACTCATGACAGCAGAGAAGTTCCAGGCCAGAAACTGGAGGCAGCTCTCCTGCAGAGCCTCGTCACTGATCTCCACTGCGTAATGGTACCATCCCACCACATGGCCTTGGCTTGATTCACAAGCCAAGTGGCCCCTCATATACTCAGCTATCCCTCTCTGCAAACTGAACACGTGGTATTTACTGGCTAGACGATGAAGTGGGATGGCTTCGTGGAGGAATATGGAGATCTCGCCACAATACAGATACCTAGAGAAAGAAGGCAATGAGAATCCATTTTCTATGCCAAATTAAATCATCATCATGCTTACATTTGACAATAAAACTTCCCTTTTAATGGGGACAAAAGAGGTAGTGGGATTTATCTGTTTAGCCATCCACACAATCCCCTAATCGATTCAGCATTGCAGGTAGTATGCATTTCTTATAAGAATCAAATCTGAATGTGTGTCCACTGCTGGGCATTTTTTTAAAAAAAATCACCCAGCCATCCGCATGTGATCGATACCGCTGTGCTTATTCTGCTTAAGCAAGCAGGAGCAGCTTTACTGTGATGGCTAAAGAGCCACTTCTATCTCACTTCCTTTCTCCCTACTGATCTGCAACCCCAAACTTAAAGAAAAGAATTGCTTCCCTAACCCAACCCAACCCAAAATCTCTTGCTATTTCTCTAAGCCCTAATAATCTAGAGTTGTGCTGCCTGGTTTGATATTATTTATTTATTTATTTATTTATTTAGTTATTTATTTATTTATTTATTTATTTATTTATTTGACTTGTATGCCGCCCTACTCCCTAAGGACTCAGGGCGGCGAACATTAAAACAGAGAAAAATTTACAATAAAAGAGAATTAAACAAATAAACAAGCCAAATACAGTTAAAAATTAAAACCCAACACCCCCCCCGGGTCATTCCAGGCCGCCCCGTTGAAACAACCAAGTCTTCAGGTCCCAGCGGAAGGAGCGGAGGTCAGGGGCCAAACGGAGATCCACGGGGAGCTGATTCCAAAGGGCAGGCGCTCCCACAGAGAAGGCCCTAGCCCTGGGGACCGCCAGCCGACAATGCCTGACCGACGGCACCCCAAGGAGGCCCCTCCTATGAGAGCAAACAGGGCGATCAGAAAATGATCATAAATTGATCATAAAAATGGGAAAGGTGACCTTTCAATACTGCAGACGAGCCCCAATTTTCCTGCTGCCTAAAAGAGAACAGTACTGAAAAATGGTGACAAATGACCCAGCAAGAGAAAACGCTTGCAGAAATCTCAAGCAGGTAACAGGAAGACAGGCCCACATCCCAAGCTTACATCAATACAACTCCCTTCAAAGGTTTTAAACAGCAAGGGGAAGGTGAGAAGCCCTGGAAGAGCCAAGGGGAGTGTGGGCTGTTTCATAATGGGCCAGGAGGTTGAGTTGAATCTACTGTTGTGCATATAACCCTTAGAACAAGCAGGATGGTGTGATACCAAGGTTAGTGAGCCATGCAGAAAAGCCCTTCATATGTTAGCAAGCAGTGTTCTCAAACCTGTTTATCGCTGACCATGTTTTATTCAAGGTCATGTAAAACAAGTTCATTGGGCGCAAGGAAGAGAAATCTGTTGTGTTGTGGGCTTCAGTAGGCAAGAACCAGACCAGCATAGCTGCAACAGCATTTATTGACTCAAAAGTGGAACTGAGGAACTGCAGGCAAATGCCTGTGATTTATACTCTAGACCCACAGGGCCTTAACCAATCATAGAACTAGAAAAAGCCCGCCCAAATAGAAATGTTCTAAATTTCCCTCCAAAACAGTTGGACCTAACAGTTAGGGTCATCTAAAGGTTAGTTTCACTTTAGCACAGTTAACACAACTATATGCATTCGATACATAACAAAATCTGAAGGACAAACTCTGCTTTCAGAAATCTAGCGCCTCCCACTTGTATGGAGTCCACGGAAACAATTCACATACTACGTTATAATCCACGGACTTTCCCTCCCTCTCTGTAGGGAGAACAAGCCACCACCTCCCGTTTACCTGATGAACTTTTCAAAAAGGGCCACATTGTCGGGCGGCTCGTGCAAGTCAAGCACCGTCTGGTTCTGCAACAGAGTCTCAAAGGTCTCGCTTTGCAAGCTGAGCATCAGCTGGTGGGCGTGAAAGACTTTAATTTCATCAGAGCCAGCCGTGTGGACCCTCAGGGTGGTGTCACTGGTGTTCCCGTTGAGCAGAAGCTCTTGAAGCCTCTTCAGCAGTAAGTGCGAGTGGTTGATGGTAGCCACCATGGGATCCCCGATGGTATCTGCCTTCTGGACTGCAGGCGACAGGATCAGATAGCAGGAATGGGCAGTGAGATTATTCAGATGGGAAAATAGGACAGAAGAAAATGCAGTGCAACTGGGACATGTTGTTATTAATGTTTGGTACAAGTCAGGAGTTTGCCAAGAGAGTGTGTGATGATAAGAGTATCTTTGCAACCAGATTTTGTTACATATCCTCCTAGCAAATTCAAATCAGTTTGCACCAAACTTTATGCAAGCAAGAGGGAAAACAAACAGAGCATGGCATATTTTTTTCTCTGTGGCATTCTACCCACCAAGGTCCCTCTCCATGCAGCTAAGCAGAAAGGTAAACATTCAGTAGAGGCTGAAAGCTTTTCACAGTAATGTAATTACTCTCAGTTACATTTCCAGCTAACCATGGTTATTTACTTTGTCTAGGGGACTGATGAGCATTAATTGGGGTCCCTGGGCCATCAAACATGTACCCATCTGTGGGTTAGGGAAAGAAATAAAATTGCTCCCTAGGTTTCTCTTTTATCTGTTTCCTTTCACATTGGAGGAAGGCAGAATCGACCAAACAGAGCCAGGATTCTTGTCCAGGGCTTGGCAGCATTTATGGTCCTTGTTGTTAGAGACAATTGTATAGTTTCCACTGCCCATTCATGTATTTTTGCCTCAAAATTATGGGAGACCCTGCTGCTGAGTTATACCCATTGGGGCTGGAGACAACCTGCTGGTCATGAAAAGGATCTTCTGGGAATCTCAGATCTCCGTTTACTTCTGTCTAAAATCAATGTGAATGTTAACCACAGGGTTTGGAAAGAGCAGAAAGAGAAAAAGCAAGGAATGACTCCAGCATTACATCATAATTTATTTGTACAATCAAGCTTCCTATTCTTCTAAGTGTGGTTTGAATAACTACCAAAGAACACCACATTGCCCATCAAATTAAGTTTACACGCTACCTTTCACATAAAGTTTTAAAAGCGCTCACAACCAAAATAGCTTCCTTACCTAAAGTTTGAAATGATTCTGCTAGATATATTGCTCTGTTTATGGGTGCACTCACTGCTATGAAATTCTGTGGTGGTCGTTCCTGGTGATGGGCAACAATGACAACTCCACTTGAATCGGTGTAAGTGAATAATAGGGCCCCAAAGATGGATTCTGCTTGCAGTGTCTTCATAGGATATGCTGCTCCTTGTTGTCATTTATCAAGCAGATAAAGAGCCAGTTTGGTCCAGTGGTTAGGACACCAGCTAGAAACCAGGAGACCACAAGTTCTGGTCCTATTTTACACACAAGGTCATATGGGCGACCTTGGGCCAGGCCCTCTCTCTCAACCCTAGGAAGCAGGCAAGGGTAAATTATTTCTGAAAATCTTTGCCAAGAAAACTGCAGGGATTAATCCAGTCAATTGCCAGCAGTAAACGCTGATTCAAAGGCACACACAAATCAAGCAGTTACAATCCGTTCTGCATGTACAAAGAATTGGGGATAGACTTTTTTCTCTTGTTCAGATCCATCACAATTTCAGAATCTCTTAGCTCAAAGCTACGAGAAATATTATTTGCAGAATAATATAAGGGTCAAAGCAACGTCTTTTATAACCACTTTGCTTATATGAAAGGATTGCTGTTGTATTGGATATTGACAATGATTTCTGAATCACAAGGAATCCAAGTGTTTGACCAACATCTTTTTACGGGAGCTAATTAAGAGGAAACAATCCTGGGTTATGCATTTCTCCTGAGGGCTGTGTTTTTTCTAAGGAAATCATCATCAGACTTTGGAGAAAGCAACTTATCCTTGATTTGATGTAAGGTGTAAATGTGTATGTATGCATATAGTATACATATGTGTTTATGATAAGTAATCATCAATGCAGGGAATGAGACAATGTAAAGAATAGATGTGAACCAGGCTAGAAAGCAAGAGCCCATGAGTTCAAGTCCCGCCTTAGCCATGAAAGCCAGCTAGGGCCACCTTGGGCCATTCACTGTCACTCAGCCCAATCCACCTCACAGGGGTGTGTGAGAAAAAGAGCAGAAGGAAGGAGGATTAGATGTGTTTGCCACTTTGAGTTATTCACAAAAATAATAAAGGCAGGAAAGAAAGAAATGATTGAAAGGCTATCTCATAGCACATTATCCATTTATATTATATGATAGAAACGGTCTCTGATGCTCACTCTTTGAAAGACTCTTCATTTTGTGCACAAAACAAGACTGTGTTTAAAGATACTCAAGGATGACTCCAATCAAGGGATGTGCCTAATTCGTTGACTTTAGAATATGAGCATTAGGTTCTTATTTATGCTTATTTATATATATTCCTGCCCTTTGAGAAGCTGCTGTAATCCTTTCTAGATCTATATAAGTGAACCCAGACGGCTGGCACATTCAGGGTTTTACTGTGGCACACCATGTCTAGCTTATTGCAATTTGGGATGGCCTTTTATGATTACACTCTATAACCCCAGATGGTCTCGAGCTCAGGAGGATGGCAATTACTCCTGATATTCCTTGAGGGTGTCAGAGCAGGCGCGTTACAACTCTTGGGAGTTGGAACTGAGCCTCTGGCTCCCTAGCCATCATTAACTCAATGAAATCACTGCCGTCCAATGAATTAAATGCTTGCCCAAGCCAAGATGTGTTTCAGGGCCACCCTGGAGGAAAGAAAGCTGAGCCTGTTCACATTCTCCGTCTCTTGGCTTGGTTCTTGTGTCCAGTCCAACTTGGGCAAGGGATAAAAGGGTAACATTTAAAGGCAAGTAAACAAACTTGCTTTCTCTCTCTCTCTCTCTTTCTCTCTCAAGGACAAAGAGGCACTGTGGGGTGGGAAAAGGCTTCTTAAAGAGAAAGGCACCCAATGTGGCTATTTCGAAGGAAACATCACTTTTGTTGAAGGCACTTCAAAAAGAAAAGCTCTGGTGACTCTTCGCTCCAGAGAGGAGAAGAGAAACAACCACACAGTGTCCTCTTTCAGCCTCATATTGTCCATCTCTCTGCAGCTCTTTTTGTGGGCTTCCACATATCCGTATTCCAGATTTGTTTAATATTTATGTGAGATGCTTCCTACATTCAGCTGTGGGAAATTGATACGCTTGTTTCGCAGGGAGGCAGAGCATATTAATGAGGCAATTTTCTCATCTTAACCCTGACTTCCAACTCCCTACTTCACCCCACCTCTTGGATCACAATTGAAGAAAGTTCATGGCTTTGGCTTGCCACTAAGTGCTGATAGCTAACATTTCGAATGTCAAAAAATGAGTTAAAACACAAAAACACAGATTCCCAATATCATCTTTCTTTTCACATAGGTGGTATATATGTGATATAAATGCAGTCAAAAGATAACTCCCAGTCATGAATTTTTATCCCATTCAAAGTCCCATCCAGTTGGATTATAAACTGATTCAACCCAGACTTTCCCTTTTGATTTTCTTGCACCCTTCAATGCCAATTGAGTGTGATCTAGATTTTATACATACACATACATACACACATACATACATACATACATACATACATACATACATACATACATATAATCTAGACCAGACTCAATTGGCACTGAAGGGTGCAAGAAAATCAAAAGGAAAAGTCTGCGTTGAATCAGTTTATAATCCAGCTGGATGGGACTTTGAATGGGATAAAAATTCATGACTGGGAGTTATCTTTTATATATCTTTTATATATTGGATCTTTATCTCAGCCAAAGGATCCTCTAGAAACAAAGCCCGCTCTGATCAAGCTGAACTGGAGATTGAAAGTAAAAGATGCAGCCTTTCTGAACAACATGAAATCCAGCAGCAAAAAGGCACTGGATGTTATCCGTGTTGTTTGTTATTGTTGTTGAAACCCCCTTTTCTATTTCAGCCATAATCCAAGGGGCTATTGTGAAGACAAATAGGATAGCACGGCATGTATTCTCTTTCCAGTACAGTCCTGTTAAATCAGAGTTTAAAGACCAAGTAAACTTGCTAGGTGAAAACTGAAAGGGCCAGAGTTTCGAAGCTGTGAGAATCCTCACTCTGTTTGAGTTAGGTCTGAGCCCTCTTGACAGTGTTCAAACCACACACATTAGTTTGGCTTGAGAGTATTGCTTTCTCAAGGAGCTTTAAGAGTTAGAGAGCAAGATCACGACTTCTTGGGTTCATGAATATGAGCGAAGCGCTTTTCTAACCTTGGAGTCAGCAGTGTGGAAGGCTTTTCTGTGGAGCAGAAGAGGCCAACTCGTTCCCTCTTATTTCCTCATGCTGAAGTTATGCGACAAACTAAGGCTGCAGTATTTGATTTTAAAAAAATCTATTATAAATGCATTGCATGTGGCTAACACACTTTTGGAGAGCACCCCTAAGAAAAGCCTTTGTTGATTGTGATGTTCTGCCACAAACATTCCCCATTCTAGCTCTTTTGGGGTTTCCACACTCATACCATGCACAAATGGGACCCCCATTACCACATTTCCATCACCACCCAGCCCAGCAAGTTCACCTGAAGTGTTCCTTCTCAGAAGCCTTTCCTCTTACCTGCTTGGACAGCCAGACACAGCAGTGACAGGGCAGCCAAGAAGCAGACCCATCGCCGGGGTGCAGCTTGCTGGGTCCCTAGCCCTTTAGCCATGGCTTTTTTTTCCTGGAGAAGGTCCAGAGAAGGAATAAGCCCTCAACTGAACGGTCTAATCTGTCTGACTCTTTATGTAGGACACTGACTCCCCCAGTCCCGCTTGCCATTGATTGGTGGAAAACTAGTAACAGCTGTTACCAAGGAAACCAGTTAAAATTGTGAATGGATGCCTTTGGGGCATTGTGGGACTCCCAGGCTGTTGGCAGAGTTTCTCTGAAGAAGTAAGACTACCTTGATTCCTCAGCATGCTGGAAGCTAAGCAGTTGAACAAAGAGCATCCATTTTTTTGGCTTTTACTTTTCTGGTATCTAGGTTTCAAAAGTTAGAAAAGTTCTTTTCTTCCCCCTCACAACGGTCCAAAAATACTGAAGACAGAATGAACAAATTCTCTCCTCAGCTTTGATCTTTGCATATTTTATAGGGGGTAGATAAGTCCATTGTTATCAGCTGACTGAAAGTTGGCAGCAGAGCTTCATAGAACACAGAATCTCATAGGGATGTAAGAGATCTTGAAAGTCTTCTAATCCAACCTCTTGCCCCTTATACCATCCCAGTCAAACGGTTGTCTGGTTGGTTTTTGAAAACCTCCAGTGATGGAATATTCACAACTCCAGGAGGCAAGCTATTCCATTGATTAATTGTTCTCACTATCAGAAAATTTCTTCAATTTTTCTCTGTTTGCTGAAGTATGGGATATTCTGCTCTTTCACATTTGTTTGTTCCAAAAGAGGTGCGTGCCACCATATCATGGTCTTCAGTGAGCAGTCTAATTTTCCAGTGATGTCACATAGCATGCTATATAAATCTGACATACTAATGGACTAAACAGTGATATGAGGGTATTTCCACAGGATTGCAGCTGGGCAGTATCACAGTAGAGGAAAAGAGACTTGACTGCATTACATATGGTTACAGTATCTCCCCTGCAAGGTGTATAAGTGTATAGGCTTACTATGATATGCTTAAATATACTTACTAGCAGCAAGCAAGAAAAATCTGGCTTGCGCTCTGAAAATTGCAATTCAGCAGCCCAGCAGAGATTTAGAACGTCCTGCACTATTTCAAATTCATGAGGTTATTTGCCTGTGTAGCAAATAAAGACTTCAGTGTACTGTAATCAATTGAATGAATGCTTGGCTAATAACTTAAAACCTGGTTTATCTGTCCACGTTATGGGCAGTTCAGAATCTATCAAAATTAGAACAAAAGAAGAGATAAAAGAATAAAAATTGGGAAGTCTATGCATAGAAGATGCTTAAGGCTTTTTCTGGAGGTGCATCCTAACTTTTCACTCTCCGTCTCTTTTCTTTTCAAGAAAACAGACCTCCCAGTTTGGTGATCAACAGTGTGGGGAAGATCCAGCTGATTATATCTGCTCATGAGGAAATGTTATGTGAAAGGAATCTGAATCAGCCATAAATGAACTGACTTGGCATGGCACATCTTTTATCAGCACTGAATCGGGAAAGAAGAACTCATATTCAAATTGCCAGTTGACCAAGGAGTTTATTGAGTTATGAACTAGATAGATAGATGAGAGAGAGATGAGAGACAGAGAGAGAGAAAGAGAGAGAGAAAGACTAGATAGAGATAGGTAGGTAGATAGATGATAGATAGATAGATAGATAGATAGATAGATAGATAGATAGATAGATAGATGATAGATGATGGATGGATGGATAGACAGAGATAGGTAGATAGATAGATGATAGATAGAGATAGATAGATAGCGATAGATAGATAGATAGATAGATAGATAGATAGATAGATAGATAGATAGATGATGGATGGATGGATAGATGATAGATAGACAGAGAGACAGAGAGAGAGATTTTCATGGCACAGTCTTGGGCTACTTGCTGGATCACTTATTAATTCTGCCAGTCTCATAAGATCCAACAGGTTAGATATGCTCCAAGTCTTTCCTACAAAACAGAGTCATTTATGGGACCCAGCAATTGTGCCTTCTATGTCATGATGCCTGCCTGCCCTTTGGAGTTACATACCTCTGCTCCAAGATTCAAATAATCCTGGCTCTGTTGGCCTTGCACAAGGTCTTTCCCCCAGGCATTGCACAAGGGTGCTGGATGAAACTGTCATAGCAGGAAATTGACTGATTAAGGGTTGGCCTCACCTTCTTTTCCTTCTGTTGTTTGCATCTTGTTGCTTTACAGTTTGGTTTTAATCCAACACTAGTCAGTCAGAGTTGCAATTTGCAAGTTGAGTGGCTATAAAAATCTATTATATGCATGCATGCATACATACCCTGGTTTTTGTTATGAGGGCAATATAAGGAAAGACCCCCATATGGACTATGTTAAGCTTCTCAAGAAAAAATAGTATAAAAATTTGGGTCTAGGACAATTCGACATGGCCAGTTTGTCACAGCACATTATAATTTGCCATGGGACAATTCAATACTGTGTTAATCATTTCATTCAGTTACTTTTATTATCGATGAACACATTGCCATCAACATTATTGTAACTCCTGTATTTCTGGATTGATTTTATTTTATTATTGGCCACTGTTCCATCAAAATTAATTTAACTTTTATATTTGTTGAATTATCCCATAGCAAGTTGGCCATGGTGAGTTGGTCGTGACGAGTTGTCCCATTCTGTAAAAATATAATCTCTTGAACCATTTCAGATTTTTTGTATCAGAGCTATTTCCATTATGACATTTTTACATAAAAGCACCATCTATATAAGAAAAGTTGTGCTCTCTGCTCTCTCTCTCTCTCTCTCTCTCTCTCTCTGTGTGTGTGTGTGTGTAATTTGTCATACATTCTTTCATGTTTACATGCATACAGATTGCTGTTCGGAGTTTGTTCAGAGAGGGAATTCATCTTCATAGTAAATCATTGTATAAATCTATCCTTGTTTTTATAATGTGTATTCTATATGCATATGTTCAATTAATAGTAAAATATTATAGATGGCTTTTCTCCAGTGACAACTAATAAAGTGCAATTTAATTAATAAATTAAGCTTTATCTGAAGAGACATTCTTAAAAGAAGACCCCTACCTACTGTATAACGGTTAGGTAATTTAAACAGTTGCAGCGGGGAAATGGATTTTTAAAAATCAAAAGTAAGTGATTTTTATGGTATGTTGGAGCCCTTAAATATATTGAGTAATCTGCTTGCTGTTTCTTCTTGCAGTGTTCAGAACTCACTGGATTTTTATCTTTAATTTTTATTTCATTATCTGAATTTTCTAATGTCCCAGTGGCCTAACAGGGCCAAAGAGCAAAATGTCTTGGAGCCATGTAAACGTGAGTTTAAAATGATTCAAATGATTCTGCTTGTCCTGGGTTATAAAAACAGCTTGACTGAGTTGGTGGGAAAGGAGATGGCAGAATGGCCCAAATCTGGGCAGCGAGATGGGAATGCAACTATCAGGCCAGACATGAAAAGCTTGCACAGGAGGGGGCAGAGAAGAGTTTATACTTCAGTTGCTTGCTTAATTCGACCCAGATGTCTGCATAAATCCAGACAGCTATTCAATAAATAGGACAAGCTAATATTTCCCCAGCTGTGACCAAATTGGATGGATCTCAGATGAAAGTCATTGTGTTTGCCAGAGCATGACCCCGGGATAGATGAAAACGAGTCTGTGCTGATGCAGAGGAAGAAGAGGCCGCTTCCGTGCAACTTTCACTGGCAAAAATCCACATCCACAGCAGGGCGACTTCTCCTGGCTCAGCAAATGGAATCACATCCTCAGAACCAATCACCTTTTATATATATATATATTTATAAATTTTATTCAACAAAAAATTTAAAACACACAGAGACAAAACAACACAAATATATATGTACATATATACATTTTACAACCTATTTGAGCATTGGTTAAAATCTTCCTCATATAGTTTAACATGATCTACCTTGTCAAAGTAGCTTCTTCGTTCTTTTAATAGTTTAATTTCTCTATGTCATGACTATCAGTTACACGTCTAACTCTTCCTTATCTCATCAGAATATCATAAATTACATTTCCTTTATCCATTTGTAGCATATATTCCATATTTCGTAGTATTCACTGTCTTGTTTGTTTTTTAGTATCTTAGTTAAACTGTCCATTTTGGCGCATTCATGAATCTTTTTGATTACAGTGTCATCTGAGGGGGGAGATGACAATTTCCAGTTCTGTGCATAGGCTATCCTAGCTGCGGTTATAATGTGAAGAATTAAATAGTAGTAATTTTTTTCCACTTTTAAATTGATCATACCTAAGAGAAATATTTCAGGATCTAGTTCTAAGTTTTGCTTTGTCATATTTGGTAGCCAGTTTTTTATTTTCCTCCAATATTTCTTAGCAAATGGACATGTCCACCACATGTGAAAGTATGTTCCTTGTGGATGTTTACACTTCCAACATTTAGGCGATAAGTTGGTATACATCTTTGCCAATCTGACTGGGGGTAGGTGCCAACAATAGGTCATTTTATATAAGTTTTCTTTGTAGGCTACAGACAAAGTCAATTTGTAATTCATTTGCCAAATATGTTCCCATTTGTTTCAATAGTATGGGCCACATTTTTGGCCCATTTTATCATGGTATCCGTAATCAGAACCAATCACTTCTATTTAGCTGCCTTGCCTGTATAATTGGAACTTACCCAGGGGTGGGATTCAAAAATTCCCAACAACTGGTTGGTTGGTGGATGTGGCCTACCAGAACTTCCAGGAGGGCTGTTTTTGCCTTCCCCAGAGTCCGGACACTTCCCTCAGGCCTCAGGGAAAGTGAAAAAGGGCTACCCCGGGCTCCGGAGGCTCTCCAGAAGCCAGAAACAGGCCTGCTTCTGGACTTCTGGAACTTCCAGGAGGGCCATTTTTTGCCCTCCCAGAGCCTCCACCTGGACCCTGCACCTACCTGCATCCAAAACGGGCTGTGTGAAGACTCCTGGGAGAAGAAGGGTGAGTGGGGCCAGCTGGTCAGTTCAACTACCAGTTCAACGAACCAGGTGTAAATTTAACATCCAGTTTGCCCGAACCAGCTAAATCCCACCCCTGAGCTTACCCCATCTCTTTATCATTCTGGCAAGGGGCTTTTATATGGTTCTAGAAGTAGCCCATTATTCTTTTAATGTCCCCTCTTGTTTCACTTGGCAAAAGGCAAAAGGCAAAAGGCAAAAGACCTAGAGATGTTCCTGCATGTATACAGGATCTATGTGTTTAATTTTCCATTCTGAATGACCAAAGAATTGCCATAAGTGTAAAGGGTGATGGATAGATTCTTGATGAAAGAATGTGATGAAAGAACAGTTGCAGCAAAGAAATGGGGTTTTTTTTAATCAAAAATAATGTGATTTTTATGGTATGTTGGAGCCCTTAAATATATCGAGTAATCTGCTCGCTGTTTCTTCTTGCAGTGTTCAGAACTCACTGAATTTTTATCTTTAGGTTTTTGTACTAGAATCAATATCTACATTTGATTAGTAAGTTGGGAATAAATGTTATGCTTTTTTTTTTTTATCCCATTAACAATCACTCAGCCAATAAAACACCTGTGTCTGGAAACCACACTTTTAATGGGTCACATTAATATCATTAAAATATCTAAATTTCTCAAGTGACGTATTCTCAAATCAAAGAATTAATAAATTGAAACAGTCATCTCCTTACCCATTGATAATCTTGGGGCTGATTTAAATATTTTCAATTTTCCAAAGCAAAGTTTTCTGCTTTGCAGGATGAGACAAATAGCCAACAAAAGATGACAACTGAAGTGCCCATAGTTTATAAAATTCATTTCAGCTAATTTGATTATTTAGTTTAACTTTCATGTTAAACCCTTTAACATTCTTCCACCGTAGTCTTCTAGGCATAGAGATGGCAGGTTGAATGGTAGACCAATAGAATTAGTATCCCTATCAATAGTAATTTTACCTTTGAGCTGCCAGACAATAGTTTTCATATCATTTGACTCTGGACAAAGAGCATCTCCCAGTGGCCACATGAATGGGTTGAACATCTACGCTTTCTTGGCACCTTAACATCTAGAGCTGATACTTCAAATAACAAATATTTCTGGAGACAGAAGGCAAAGTGTTAAGTTCGCATAGAGAGGCAGGACGCGGAGTGCTTCAACTCAAAGTTTATTGTGACTTCAGCTCAGAATGGACCCAACTGGCTCAGCAGCAGCTATTTATAGCCTGCGCGGCTGCCAGCCAATCAGAGTGCAGGGTTTTCCCGCACTTTTACAACCAATGAATTCAAACACTTTACAACAATAACCAGTCATTTTAAACTCTGCATACATAACACCCCTCCCCACTAGGTTTGGTCCATACTCAAACCCCATCTATCTAATATACTCTTGTAGATAGGTGGGGCTCTTACGTGCGTTGAGACCTCGCGGTTCAGGTGTTTTGGGAATCTCACTTTGTGAGGAAGGAAATGTATCTGCCAATATTCCCTTATTAGGACTCCTTGTATTAGTAGAACCAGTTTGGTTACTACAACCTGGTCTCTCCTCCCAATCCATCTCCAACCCAATGTCACCCCCTAAATCTGGTAGTGATGTGCAATCCTCTATTTGTAAAAATGGTTGTTGGCCCCCTGACAAGTTTTGGGATGGTTCCTGTCGTGTTAGCTCGTTACACATGGGGTTGATTCTCACTTGCTGATTACCTTCATTATCTCCCCTTCCCCATAGAAGAGGCTGAGGGCATGGGATCCAGAGAGGAGCAAGGGCGATGCTCCAGAGGCAGCCTGGACCATAACTGGTCTATGTGTCTACTCCACAAGACACCATCCTCAGTTTGAACCCTGTAAGACCTGGGGCCTGTAACCTGGGTTATCTCAGCAGGAATCCATAATGGATCACCCACAAGGTTTTTAGCATAAACAGAATCACCCACAGTGAATGTGCGAGTTTTGCTGGTGGAATCTAGGGGTGCATTGGGTGCATAAGTGGGGTGAAGGCGGTCCAGGGTAGACCTGAGTTTTCTACCCATCAAAAGCTCGGCAGGAGTTGTTAGTGGATGGACTAGGAGTGATGTGTTGGATACTGAGTAGTTTTTCAACTTTCTCAGTGATGTCCCCTGGACCCAATTGTTGGAGTTTCTCCTTGGTAAAACGTACCATGCGTTCAGCCCGGCCGTTAGTCGAAGGATGCCCAGGGGCAGTAAGGGCGTGTCTGATACCCTGCTGCGCTAAATATGATTCAAAAAGATTAGCAGTAAATTGAGGACCATTGTCAGAAACAAGCACATCAGATAACCCATGAGTTACAAAAAGTTTCTTAAGTTGCTTGATAACAGCATCTGCTGTGGTGGAAACCATGGGGATAACCTCTAACCATCTGGAGTATGCATCAACTACAATAAGGAAAATGTGCCCTCTGGTAGGGCCAACAAAATCAATGTGAATCCTGGACCATGGACCCTAGGACATTCCCATTCTTGTTTGTAGGCGAGAGGTGGAGCAGGCCTTACTTGCTATTTATAGCCGGCTGCCGCGGCTGCCAGCCAATCAGAGTGCAGGGTTTTCCCGCACTTTTACAACCCATGAATTCAAACACTTTACAACAATAACCAGTCATTTTAAACTCTGCATACATAACACAAAGGAGGACTCAGTCAAAGCTTGAGAGCTATCCTTATCCAGCCTGGATAAGTGAAAAGGTACATTAAAATCAGTTCCTTATCTCTATCAGAGTAATTGTTGCTCTTGGTGTCATCTATCAGACTCTTTTTCATCTTCTCAATATTAAGGATTTAGTAACTAAACCAAGAAGAGCAGAGGTGGTATATTCAGCAGGTTCTGACCAGTTCCGGAGAACCGGTAGCGGAAATTTTCAGTAGTTCGGAAAACCGGCAAATACCACCTCTGACTGGAGATTTTACAGGATCCTTCCCCTGCCACGCCCACCAAGCCACGCCCACTGAACTGAAAGTAAAAAAAATTGAATCCCACCACTGAAGGAGAGATGCTTAGGACAGCAGTTATCATACTGGGAAAGGAGTGATGAAGGAGCTTTTCTTATGCTGGCTGAGCCTGGACTGATAATCCCAGTATGGGATTATCAAGACTTTTTCAAGAGGCAACTGGACTTTTGGACTTTTCTTTGAAGGCATTTCGCTCTCATCTAAGAAGCTTCTTCAGCTCTGGACTGATAATGTTTGCAGGAAACCTCATTGGCTACATTGGGTTACCTGCTGGGAAGACATTAAGTACACCGAGCCATTGAGTTGCCCATAACTAACCTCCAGTCCATCTTATTACATTGATAGAGTATGGCTAAAAATCTAGATCTGGTAGCACCTTTCCCAGCTAACAATTTTAAAATAAAAAGCATACAGGTCTTCCTCAACTTACAACAGTTCATTCAGTGATTGTTCAAAGTTACAAACTAAAAAAGGGAGTTATGATCTTTTTTCATACTCAGGACTATTGCAGCATCCCCGTGGCCATGTGATCAGAATTCAGACGCTTGGCAACTGACTCGTATTTCTGACAGTGGCAATGTCCTGAAGTCATGTGATCCCCTTTTGTGACCTTCTGTCCAGCAAACTCAGTGGGAAAGCCAACATAGTAACAAACATATCGCTAACTTAACTATTGCAGTGATTCACTTCACAATTGTGGAAAGAAGGTTGTAAAATGGGGGGAAACTCACTTAACAAAAATCTCACTTAGCAACAGAAATTTTGGGCTCAATTGTGGTCATAAGTTTTGGACTACCTGTCATCTTTCATTCAGTGCAGATGAATCTGATGAAATGAGCTGCAGCTCACAAAAGCACATACTGTTTAATAAAGTTAGGTGGAAAAAGGGGGCTATTGTACTTGGTTTCTCTTGATTTTTTTAAAATCATCTATAGACTAACTGAGCTCTTCTTCTACAATGTTGCTTATGAAAATCAAGGCTATGGCTAAAAAGACATGTAGAACCCAAGATAGTTTGCATCTCCTGATCAAACCTATTCCTACATCTCTAGTCACAACCCAATATTGATTGTGGCCTGCTGAATTGCTGACCTTGTTATATAGATATATTCATGTGCATATTTTTAAAAATGCACTACTAGAATATAGTCTTTAGGGGGGAGGGAGGAAACACTGCATGGAAGGAATCTCCAAATTTAGAGAAGACTAGGAGAGAAAGATTTGGCTCTTGAGAAAGATATATTCCAAGCTGAAAATTGGAAGGGAGCGAGGGAGGGAGGTCCAAGTTTAAAGAACAGGGGAGAAAGAGTTGGCTCTTGAGAAAGAAATATTTAAAGCTGAAAATATGAAGTGCAGCTGGGGGAAAAGAGATCAAAGATCAAAAACAGAGTAGCTTCTTGTCCCTTTCAGATATCAAGTACAGCTCCATTTGTCACCTCACACCTATCTCTACCTGCCACTAAGTGAGTGTGCCATAACCAGGCAAATATGGATTCTTATATTACTAGTGGCAACGGTGCTCAGTGCTGCCTGCCATTTGTAGGTTAATCGCTTGGCAGTCCATCTGCTGATCGGCTCATTTAGCCACTGGTGCGAAAAACAACAGCTTGAGGAGAAAAGGCACACAGGCTACAAGAGAAAAAACAGAGCGATGGAGAGAGAAAAATAAGAGAAGGAAAATCAGCTTTGGACAGGTATTTTATTTTATTTTGTCAAGCAATTATAAGATAACAGGTATAAGTATAAACATAGTTATGAATACATGAAATGGATACATATAAGTAAAAAAACCAGTAGGACAGGGACGGTAGGCATGTTGGTGCACTTATGCATGCCCTCTACAGACCTCTTAGGAAAGGGGTGAGGTCAATAGTAGACAGTCTAAGGTTAAAGTTTTTGGGGTTTGGGGAAGAAACCACAGAGTCAGGTAGAGTATTCCAGACACTGACCACTCTGTTGCTGAAGTCGTATTTCCTGCAATCAAATTTGGTGCGGTTAACCTTGAGTTTGTATCTGTTGTGTGCTCTTGTATTGTTATGGTTGAAGCTGAAGTATTCATTGACAGGTAGGACATTGCAATATATAATTTTATGTACTATACTTAGATCGGACCAAAAGCGGTGTAGTTCTAGGTTGTCTAGGTCTAGAATTTCAAGTCTAGTGGCATAAGGTATTCTTATATAGTTATAATTATATATAAAATATAGTTATGTATTTTATAGTTAAAGAGGAAACATGGGGCCCCCTCTTACTGAGATCAGTGAGAGGAAAGGAACTCAGGAAGGAACCTTGGGCTAGGCAAGCAGTGGCTATGCTCTTATTTTTTCAGACAATGCCAACCATGTACCTCACCCCCTCTTTAATTAGTGGTATAATGGAAAGCCGGTGAATAACTGAAATATGCAGATTTCTATTAGGTAAATTGCAAAGGAAAATGCCTCAAATGAAGAGTTTTCTCCTTCCTTGGTGTGGTTGGGTGTTCTGGTTGTATGACGCATATGTTAGGTCCTTTTCATGTTGTTGTTCTCTGCACAGCTGATAAGAAGAGAGAGTCCAGCAGCCAAGGGATGCTTCAAATGGCCTGGTGAGCACATGTTAAATTCAGCCATCTGTAAAATAGAGGAATTAGCCGATAATATAACAACAGCATTAACCGATAATATCACATGATGACTAAGTAATTGACTCTGGCAACAACGTGGCTCCCTGATCAAGCAAAGAGAAAAAGCAGGTATAAAATGGCCTTCAGAAGAGAGGCAAGAGAAGCTGGGTTGTGCTAAAAATGTTGCTCATGGAAGAACCCAAGGCCCAATCTTGCTACTATCCCTAGATCTAAGGTCGTTCTGACCTGCTGTCTAAATTCCCAGGGCTCCATTTCTGGATTCTTAGCAAACATGAAGTCTTCCCAGTCTTACTGGATCTATTACTAGCAGAACAGTTCTTTTTCTTTAAGATTCATGTCTCTTTTGGAATACTAGTTCTGATGAGAGGACAATGTTGCTACAACATCTTGGTTTGCTATTTTTGAAACAGGGCTTCATTCAGCCCCATTCTATCAAGCATTCAGTCTAAATCAGGGGTGGGATTCTCCCAGTTCAGACCAGTTTGGGCGAACCCCTTGTTCCAATGATCAGCTGGCTCAGAACAGGTTTGCTCCAAGGAGCATATGGGCCGCCCACTCGCCCCTGCTCTTTCCTGTGCTTTATGTCTTTTTGTTAGAGCACAGCTGATTCGCATGGCAGAGTAGTTTGCCACGTCTCAGCTGTTTTCTTCAGCTGCAGTTGAAGGTAAGTATTAGCTTTTTTAAATGCAGAGCATGCGTGCAGAGCATGTGTTTGGTGCACGCATGCGCAAAACGGGCGCTCACCGAACCGGTTGTTATACTGGTTGAATTGCACCCAGGGTTGGGATTCAAAATTTTTAACAACCGGTTCTGTGGGCATGGCTTATGTGGTGGGTGTGACTTGGTGGTCATGTGACTGGGTGGACATGGCTTGGTGGTCATGTTATTGGCTGGGTGTGGCCAACTCAGTATCACTCACATCGAGGCACGCATCTCCTCGCCTGGCCTCTCATGACTGTGGGGATGCTGCAACAGTCGTAAGTGTGAAAAATGGTCATTAGTCACTTTTTTCAGTGCCATTGTAACTTTGAATGGTCACTCCACACAAGCAAAGTACCAGCAAAGAAGGGGGGAAAAACTCCAGAGACGTTCCTGAGACAGGAAGTCTAGTCCTGCCAAGAATGTAACAAGGGTTAACGGAGAGGCAGTTTCTGTAAGCAACACCAGAATGTTTCCTTCCTGCCTTCCTTACAAGATTAGGCCAGTAATTTCTTCTAACAACCAGTTCTCTGAACTGCTTAGAATGTTAACCACCGGTTCTAGCGAATAGGTGCAAACTGGTAGAATCCCACCCCTGATTGCACCCCTGGTCTAAATTATATGCTAACTGCATGCTGCTTTGTTCCAGTTTTGTTTTCTCCTTCCATATTTTTTAGTGTTGCACATTTGAAACAGAATGCAGATGGAAAGTATATATTTCAACTAATGGATACCCCTTCCCATCTGAAGTCAAACTGACCATGTTAGTAACTGGCAAACCAACTTTTCAGAATTTGCATGGAAAGGAATTGAATATTTCTATCTTTTCAAGCTTCACCCATAACTGCTAAAATATATATACTGTAATGTCTCTCTTAAGTCAAATAGGAAACTGACAGGAGGAAGATTGACTGATTTATGTTCCTTGTGCACCATTTTTCTAAGAGGCATCAACAAGTAACATTCTTCCTTCTTATCTCAGTGACTTTTAATATAAGAAGAGCTCTACTAACCCAGCAAGGGCCCATCTGCTCCAACATTCAGCATCCCAATAGATGCATTCAAATAACTATTGTAGTATTTAAGGCAGGCCATCTGTAATTCTGGAGAGAATAATCAGCCACCATGAATAGTAACCACTGAAGGCCACTAGCTTTCTATGAATAGGGTAAGAAGATCTTACAACTTACGAGCTTCCAACTTACCTTTTCCTAACACTTATCTAACCTTCCAGCATCTATGCCATCTGGATCTCCTCATAAACAAGACCATAGCATTTCTGCTTTGAACCAAAATTGTGTAAGAATTTATGTTAGAAGTTTAATAGGGAGATGGGATGAGATATCACCTAGATCAGGGGTCTCCAACCTTGGCAACTTTAAGACTTGTGGACTTCAACTCTCAGAATTCCTCAGCCAGTGCTGGCTCAGGAATTCTGGAAGTTGAAGTCCACTAGTCCAAGGTTGGAGACCCCTGACCTAGATGGAAATGTGCTCTGTCTCGCCATTTCATCTCAGAAGGGTTGTGATGTGGCTGATGTTGTGAAGCAGATCTTGAACCAGGTGATGGACTGAATGAGAGATTCTTAAGTGAATGGCAGAGGCTATCCAGATGTGTTTTTAAATCTCCTTCTAATATGTTCTACCTCTTGGCAACATTCATAACACAGTCGAAGGACAAAGATCGAAGAAGAAGCTTGGCAAATTACTTTCCTAACTCCAGGAAGAAAACTGCATAGGAGTATCATCCAGAGTCAAGTTCAATTCTATGTAGCAGCCTGATAAGGTAGACCACATCAGGAAATAAGGCAAGATAACTAGAACTATGTTAAAGTCAGCCAAAGTAGCAGAAGCTTGCAAGTGTGGTTGTGCTTTTCTTCCCCGCAACACACCAATACCGCAATGAGTCACTTGCTAACACTGTCTCCTTTTACAGTGGAGAGAAAAGGTTTGCACTAGTAATAGCTGGATTCCAATAAGTTCAATGCACAGACACACCAAGAAAGTATTGAAGAAGTAAATGGTTAAAATCTCTCCTTTTCTCCTTCTACTGTCATTACATCATTGCCATATTCCTCAATCATTGTGTCAGAAGAATAACTTGGGGTTCCAATTCGAGCCGGGCCTGTGCAAGAATAAATAAAAATGGGATCCAGACTGCTGTGAGGAAAGAAGAAATATTTATTCCTAAAAGCAAAACAGTTTGTCTTTAGGGCTAGGCTGCAGAGAAATGGGGTACAACAGCAGATTTTTATAGGGGGAGCTTGTCCAGGGTGAAGTGTCTATGTGCTGGATCTAGGGTGACACTTGAGTTGTGTTTGTGTGTGTATGAAGGTATGTTTATTCTTGTGAGCATACAGTTCCTCTGGGAGACCTAATTTAATTAACTCTGTATTTGTGGGCCCCACACCTAGAGTACTGCATCCAGTTTTGTTCACCACATTATAAAAAAGATGTTGAGACTCTAGAAAGAGTACAGATAAGAGCAACCAGGATGATTAGGGAACTGGAGACTAAAACATATGAAGAACGGTTGCAGGAACTGGGCATGGCTAGTCTAGTGAAGAGAAGGACCAGGGGAGACATGATAGCAGTCTTCCAATATTTGAGGAGCTGCCAGAGAGAGGAAGAGGTCAAGCTATTTTCTAAAGTGCCTGTAGGCCAGACAAGGAATAATGGATGGAAACTGAACAAGGAGAGATTTAACCTGGAAATAAGGAGAAACTTTCTGACAGTGAGAACAATCAACCAATGGAACAGAAGTTGCCCTTGGAAGTTGTGGGAGCGTCATCACTTGAGACTTTCAAGAAGAGATTGGACTCCCATCTGTCAGAAATGGTGTAGGGTCTCCTGCTTGGGCAGGGGGTTGGACTAGATGACCTACAAGATCCCTTCCAACTCTGATTATCTGTTATCTGTTAAACTTTGAAATGTGGATTAGGTCTGGGTAACTTATTTAGGGGTTTGAGGAAGTTGCTAATTTTAGTTGATTAACATAGTTTCAGCTTGACTGTCCATTATCTAGTGGAGGCACTGATTCTCAAACCATTGTGGATTCTGTTAATATTTTAAGGGAAAATGGAAACAGTATAAGGAACAAAATATATTTGGATATAAAACTTCTCACAACTGAAAAAATTAGGGGGAGAAATGCAGCAGGATTAGAAGGATTGCCTTCCTCTGACCTAATCTAAGCAGGAGGAGCACGCAGTGTGGGCCTCCTCTCGGATGTCTCGTGTTTACTAGAAGAACCAGCAGCATCTGTGGCTCAAAGCAAGTTTGATCAATGGGCAGGCTGATGTTTTTGGACAAAAAAAAAGCTTTGCAACCATTATTCACATTCTGGTAACCACCTGTTTGGGTCAATGATCTGTAATATATCTGGGACTGCTTTGGAACATTGTCCAAAAGTTTCAGCTAATCAAAACCAGGACAGCTTAGTGGGACCTGCCCATCCAAACACATTATGCTTGAGCTCGACCATCTGCATTAGCTGTGGTCTCTTTCCGGGTCCAAATCAAGTGATTGATACTTAACTGTTGAAGCACTGATTGGTTTGGGCAGGGTTCCTGGAGGAACATCCTCTCTGCCATACGTGCCGCTGGCTGAAGGTTCTCAAGTTCTCATTTCCATCTTCAAGCAAAGGCATCATAAAACATTTAGCTTTGGGAGAGGAAAAAGGAGGCCATGTAAAAGAAGACTACGCGTTGCAGGAATACGTGTAAAGCTCTCTATTGGGAGGAAGAGTAATAATTGGCATTAGAGATGTCAGAGGAGCCAAAAAAACTCAAGATGGCAGCTTTGATCATATTGTTGCTGCCACACCACAGTAACCTTTTTTTTTTAATCACCTCTATGGCTGATCCTGAGACAAACTGTCAGCAGAACAAGAGCGAAGCAACCTGCTGCTTCTAGCACTCTCAGCCTCTTTTCACTCCTTCTGTCCCAGCTCAATGGCCTCCGATTTGATTATACCCACACTATTGCTATAGGTAAGCTCAAAGGCAGGAAGCCTCGCTGTGGAATGCCCACTGCTGGGCAACATCAGTGGGCACCAGTTTCTGGGCAAGTAGGCATCTCAGGATCTGAGCCTCTGGGCAGAAGTCCATAAGGACCATATAATTTGAGATACTATGTCTGCACCCATACAAAGTAAGCACGAGTAACTGACTGGCAATGCTTTAATTCAGCTTTCCCTCCTCCCGCCTCCATTTCTGCTCAGCCAGACCAGCCGGCTTCTCCACTCCCTCCTAGGTCTATCTCAGCCACGTGCACACCTGCCACTGCTCCTCCTCCTCCTCTTTCCCCCTCCTTTTGCAAGAGCTTGAATCCAGCAGTTTGCTCAGCCTCTTTTCCATTTCTCCCCCTGGGCTTCTCTTTTTCTTTTCTCTCTGGGTTCCTACAACAGCCAGGAGGAGGAGGAGGAGGAGGAGGAGGGGGAGGAGGAGGAGGAGGAGGAGGAGGAGGAGGAGGAGGAGGAGGACCTTCAGACATCATCTACTGGGGAGAATCAGCAGGGACTGCTTGCTGAGCTGGCGAATACAGGACAGCAAGTTTTGCAGCCAAAGCATCAAGGTAAGTTTCCACCAGATTGCATCTGCAAGGAGATGGCATGTAGTGACCTGGACTGGACTGCCCTAGGCTGATCTAGCAAGAAGAAGGAGAATTGCATTTCCTTGAGCTTAGTTCTACCAGCATCAGGAACCAGACAGATAGAAAGTTGCTACTTACTAGGAAAGAGAGAAATAGGGGATTAGAGTCCACAGAGGGGAGTGATGCACCCAAAACCCTCTAGAAATCCTTCTAGATCTCACTCTCTGCCAATCCAGATAGAGAAATAGAATCATTCTACCTGATGGAAACTCAGAGGCTATCTATCCCAATTCTTCTGTTAATGCAGGGAACCCATTGCAGCATCATAGCTAATAAATAACCACCAGAAGGAACAAGACACTAGTAAAATGGAATAGAATATATCTCAGAGTTGGTTGAATGCCTCTTGTATTTAAATGTAGTCATTTATTTCCACCATGTCCACCATATTGGGCAGCTTGCTAAATGCCCGACAGATATACCTGAACATTCACTAATCCCTTAATGATGACTCTTTATCCTGAATTTTAGAGAGGGCATTATAATTCTGTCCTTTAGTTTTACATCTCTAGGTGCTGTTGTTTTCCACGCTTAACAGAAAAGGAGCAGAAGTTGAATATTTTGGTGGAAAAAAGACAAATTTGCCTTTGACCTCTGGTTCAGAAGCTTCATTGTAGACCAACGAATCTAAACAAAATTTTACTCAACTGGAAAGATATAGAATTGCTGGGATAATGACAGCCTTGGGGAAAATGTGTGGGTCAAATGAAATCAATCATTGCCTAAAGCTATATTGATTCATTCTGTGGCACTGTTGTTTTGCTAGCCCTGTTAAAAAAGGAACCATTTCCTGCAGCCAATGGTCCAGGGTCAGTGAGATTTCTGCTATTGTAAGCAAGGGTTCTATCGTATTTTTTAACTCCATTGTCCTTGGTCTCCTTGTAGCTGGAAGGCGCTAAGAGAAGATGAACAAAAGTGATCCTGCCTGGGGAAGCAATGCCAAGGATCCAGATGAGAAAGAGATATCACCTTGCTTGGTCAGCATAGGGGCCCTCCTCTACTACTGCATCCTGCTGTGTGTGGGTTTGCCTGGTAAGACAAAAATCAAGACATCAGACAGCTCCACAGGTGTGTCAGGGAGATGTATTCATGCATACTTCCAGCAGGTAGGAGGAGGAGAAGCAGCAGCAACAACAACAATTTGTAGTTGAGAGATTTTATGGTTATTTGTTTAAGTGCCTGGGGTAGTACTGCCAAGCTGACACATGGGGGGGGGGAGTATGTAAAAGGGCACAATAAATACTCCATCATAACAACTCAAACAAATACAGTCCAGAAACCAAATCACATTTTAAAAGCCTGCAGAAGAAGGGACTCAAACATTTTTTTGTGGGAAAGACTGCCAAGGAAAAAAAATGGATTCCACTGAGAAGAATCTGTCTCTAGTGGCTATCAGGGGAAAACGGTTGGAAATAGGAGCTAAAGGCCATCATAGAGAATAGGAGATGGAAATGGAAGTCTTGGCCTTGATATATATCCCTCACAGATTAAATACAAACAAGCCAAGGAGCTGCAAAAGGATGACAAACCAAGGTGAACAGCTGCTGCAAAGCACAAAAAATAAAATGTATCCAGCCAAATTTGAGAAGGTATATTTTCATACAAGGATTATAACTGGAAGGAAATTAACTGAGCCCTTCATTTTAAAACCAGAAGTGTTTAATGTTTTTCTTTATATGTAACTGCAGTGGGGTTCACTGATTATTATACAGCACTTATCTCTTACCAGCATCCACATGTTATATTGGTAAGTGACAAATAGAAAACGTTTGTCCTTAGTGTGGGAAAGATGTTAAACTATGGGGGGAAAAGGACTGTAGAATTCCCGTAGGATTGATATATAAAGGAATACTGTAAACGAAGTATTATTACAGTTAAGGACTGGGGTTGTTTTTCTAGGAATGCTCAAGATGCAGTATATAGGAATTATAGTAAATTATAGTAAAATCCCTTAATAAAGTTTATATTACTAAACTTGTTTATTTTGTAGTTAGGTTTATATGCTGCTTTTTGCTCAAAAGCTCAAAGCAATGCAGGCACACCTCAGGTTATGAGCACGTTCCGTTCCTGTGTTTAAATCTAATTTGTATTTAAGTCAGAACTCATACAAATGGACTGCCTATTACTAAAACTGGCAGACAACATTCTCCTTCCTCAAGCCGACCAACAGCTGAAGCCACACAATATTTCCATGAACCATTGAAAACACACTATTTGTTAAATGCACACAGTTTCAGTGGTTCATGAAAGCATTGCTTGGCTTCAGCAGTTCTTTAGCTCAAGGAAGAATCAACAGTCTGTTCATATATTGTCCATAAGTCAGTTGTTCTTGTCCTGGAGACTGTCAGTCCACAGTGCTTCAGACCTCTTACAGCATTTCCCCCCATAAAACAACAAGACTGCCATCAGCTTAAACCCACCTAGGGAGCTTCTGCTCAGTCTAGATTCTAGATCACTGTGGGATTTGGTCCAAAATTTTAATTACTATTTCAAAATCATCACAACTTCTGTTAACTTCTTGGTGTATTTTCATAAAAATCCTTCCAACGGAATGTTGTTTTTCACTTCCCCTGTACTCATCAACATTAATTTTTTAAAAAAAGAACCATAAAATGTTAAGCACAGACTTTGGAGTACATCCAGTCATTCCAATAACCTATTCAGTGTAAGAGATTAGTGTGTTCTCTGATGTCTACTGATTTTTTATATTAACAAAGGGAAATCCATTTCTTGTCCCAACATTTTAATGCAAGGTCAGGAATTTTTTTTTAAAAGAAGACTATAGGAAGGTGAGGGGAAAAGTTTATTACAGTGGGTACTTTACTCATATGTCCAGTCATAGTGTTAATTTCAAGATAAACACCAGAGGGAGCTATCATCTAACAAAGATGTGGAGAACATGGATGGGCCTCCCCTAGAGCTAGATAGTTTTATGAGTCCCTAACAAGGGAAACTGGGATTGCTGGCTCAGAGAGAAAAGTATGAAATCTGCTTGCTCCACAACTGCATTAGTGTTTGCATCTACAATGCCAGCGATACTGAAAATGATTTGTTTTCACAAAGCCCTGGTATTACTTCAGCAGTTCATGGGAATCAGCCTCCTCTGTTTGGAAATGTCAATGGTCACTGTGGTATACTTTATAACAGGAGTCTCCAACATTGGCAACTTTAAGACTTGTGGACTCCGACTCCCAGAGTTGAAGTCCACAAGTTTTAAAGTTGCCAACGTTGGAGACCCTTGCCTTATACCATTCCAACCAAATGGCTGTCCAATCTCTTCTTAAAAACCTCCCGTGTTGGAACACCCACAACTTCTGGAGGCAAGTCATTCCATCAATCAGTGCTCCAATAGTGGTGGTTTTTAAGAAGAGATTGGACAACCATTTGTCTGAAATGGTATAGGGTCTCCTGCCTGATTAGAGGGTAGGACTAGAAGAAAGACCTCCAAGGTCCCTGTTATTCTGTTGTTCCTATGTAAGAACATGCGTGAGAGACAGGAGGAGGAAGAGCTGCAGACTAGGGATTGGTCAGATAAGAGGCAGCTTAGCTCACAGAAAGAATGAGATGAGGACCATCTCTGAAAGGAAACCCCTCCCTCACCCCAAGTTTCTTATATTGTAAAGGTAGGGAGAAAATCTCTGAAAGGAACCCCCTCTACCACCCCAAATTTCCTGGTTTGTAAAGGTAAGAAGAGAGAGAGAGAGAGATGTACTTTCAGACTTGCAACAATAAAACTAGTGCTAGTATTCATGGTTGGTGCTTCTTGTCTGAATTATTTCTAAGGGGTGACACTTTCCTACTTCCTATTTCATTGGTGTAATTGGGTCCCAATACAATGACTACATCTCTAGTCCTTCTGGCTGACACCCATATCTGTTTGTTATCTTTCCCAGCCTTATTTTACCTTGACAATAGCCCCATCAAGGACAAATAAGCTAAAGGGAAGCCATTTGGGTCAATTTTGCAGAAACCAAATATTAGTCACAGTTATCCATACAAATACTAATTCATCCTAAAGCGCTTTTAAACTCCTTATCTACAGAAAAATTTTATTACCTTCTTGTTATCTTTTCTTCCTTGTTCAAGTTAACGTTTTAACTGCCGCTGCACTTTCCCGTCTTGCTGCTCGTACCCGGAAATCCTCATACTGCTACCTCTTGGCTCACCGCTTCTGACATCCTGACTCAAGTCTTTGTGGTCTTTGCTGGCTTCATTGTGCAGGCAGCCATCTTGGCCCGTGAAGTGCCAGGTGCCTTTGCCCATGCAATCAACATCTTACAGTTCACGGCCAATCATGCCTCCATCTGGGTGACGGTACTGTTGACTATGGACCGTTATGTGGCCCTTTGCCATCCCCTGCAGTACAGGGCTGTCTCTTACCCAGAACGCACCCAGAAGATAATTGCTGCCATGTTTGCAGTCTCACTGGCTACTGGAGTTCCTTTCTACTGGTGGCTAGATGTTTGGCATGATGTCTCCCCACCCAGCACTATGGACAAAGTCCTGAAGTGGCTTCATTGCTTCATCATCTACTTCATTCCCTGCACTGTCTTTCTGATGACAAACTCTATTATCATCTGCAAGCTCAAGCGATCAGGAAATCCCAACCACCGCCTCAGCAGAACCACGGCCATCTTGTTGGCCATCACCACTGTCTTCATTGTCCTCTGGGCTCCACGGACATTTGTCATGATCTACCACCTCTACGTGGCATCAGTCAATCAGGACTGGCGAGTACACCTGGCCTTGGATGTTGCCAACATGGTAGCCATGCTCAATACCTCCATCAACTTCTTCCTTTACTGCTTTGTCAGCAAGACCTTCCGGCGTACTGTCCGTGAAGTGCTAGTCTCTTACAGATTCCAGTGTACTCAACCATCAAGGAAGGACACTGCTTTGGAATTGACTCTGAAACCCCTGGGGGTCTGGGCTGGGACTTCAGTTTAGGGAGATTATCATCCTTCTGCAACCAGTTCAACTTTTGCTGAATGTGGATTCCGTGGGCCTTTTGGTGCACTAAGAATAAGAATAAGGACCTCCTTTGTGGCCCTGAGTTCCTTCAGGAAAAAAGGGAAGGAGATAGTGAAGCAGCTTCATTCAGAGATGCTTTGTGTTCATTCTTTATTCTATTTTTAAGTAATGAATTGTTTGGGGAAGGGAGGAAGGAGGGAAGCATTCATCCTCCTTTTGTTTTATGGACTTACAACCCTCATCCTTGTTCAATGAGGTGAGCCATCCCTCAAAGACTCACTGCCATTTTGAGATGTGTTCCACCTCAGTGGAATGCCTTTAGTGTATGACAGAATGACATATGTCTGGTTTATCCCCAGCTCTTATTCACAATATCTGTTCTGATTCTGATTCTTCCATAGCCAGGGCAGTATATACAGTATTTAAAGAAAGCAAGAAGGATGTTTGTGGTGCATTGATTTCCCAATTACCAAAGGCAAAATACAAGGAGATCTTGAAGAAGCCATGCCCTAGGACTGAAAGTGAGAAAAATAGTAATATCCATGAAATGAAATACATGTTTAGAAGGGTGGAACCGGCAGAATTGTTTCAAGCAAGCAATCCCTTTGTGTGGTAAATGTCTCTGAGCCAGATAATCCATTCCACACTTTCAAAATTCCAACATTCTTCACTCCTCACTCCTCACCCCTAACTTTCCACTCCCATAAATATTTGCCTTTAGGTGGGTTTCTCTGAGTTTTTTCTGTCTCCTCCTTTGAAAAGCTTCTTTCACACCCTTTTGGAGGGCCTGCCAATCTGGCTGCTTCCCAAATAGCTCCAAGCACCACTGGGAGGAAAGCCAGCTACATCCCGCCAAACATCAACTCGTGTTTTCTCTCAGAGGCACAGACAGAGGCATGTAGTTCAGCTTCAGACACTGGAGGTAAACCTGTTGGGACATTCGTATGGTCTTATATCCATGTACAAATTGGGAGGTCTGTGCAGAGGAATGAGAAGCAGACTTCTTCCATGAGCTGAAGCTTTTTGATAGATAAAGACAGTCCAACCCAACATTCATAAAAATATTAAGTAATCATTAGTGTGGCTCTAACATATTGTGTGAAGATATCTATAATGGTTTATAAGCCATGGATTGTGGCTTAATCTGAGATAATTTAAATTTATTCAATAAACCAAGTTTCTGTATGATTTAGCCCAAGTTGTGTGAAATGAATCAGAGTCACTGAGGATCAGTGGTGGTATTCAATTTTTTTTACTACCGGTTCTGTGGGCGTGGCTTGATGGACATGGCATGGCTTGGTGGGCTTGGTGTGGCTTGGTGGGCGTGGCAGGGGAATGATCCTGAGCAGGGCAACAAAAGAAGACCCAGCCAATCAGCCGGGACTTGGGAGGCAGAGAATAGGTAGGGGCGGGGCCAGTCAGAGGTGGTATTTGCTGGTTCTCCGAACTACTCAAAATTTCCGCTACCGGTTCTCCAGAACTGGTCAGAACCTGCTGAATACCACCTCTGCTGAGGATCCTTACCATTTGTATTGAATGAACTACTTCTCCTTCATGTGGGAAACTTGTGCTTAGGCTATACACCATGTCAAACTGTCGACAAGGATCAGTGTCATAAATTCCACAAGTCAATGGAGAATGCTTATATTTGTTTTGTATAGATGAGACAATTTTCAAGTCTGCTTAACTTTTGTTGTTACTTGACTTACTATTAATGAAGGCTGTGTTCACACTTGAAATGCTGGCTACCAATCTAATCTATTCACTTGAGAAAGGATATAGCATAGTTGGAGAAGTTGGAGAAAAGGGCAACCAAAAGACTAAAAAAAAAGCAGTACAATTTAATTTTATTTAACTTAGGAGGGAAAATTACCCACCACCTACCAAGGAGGTTTGAAGCTTTTTGACTAAAATTAAAACATATTCAAAGTAATTTGAGGAATTCAAAAGCAGGGCTATTTCTCTCCATTTTGTGTGACAGGATTTTTGGGTCAGTAGTCTGATCAGACAATTTCCTTTTTGTTCAGGCAATTTTTTTTAGTCAATGGTAGAGATGCTAGTTGCTAGGGACATAATAGTATTTAAGATACCTGTCTAGAAACCAGGAAATGGTGAGTTATAGACCCATTTTAGGCACGAAAGCTGGCTGGATGACTTTGGGGCAGTCACTCTCTCTCAGCCCAATCCTCCTCACAGGGTTGTTGAGAGAGGAAGGAATGTTAGGTATGTTCACCACCTTGAGTTATTCATAAAAATAATAAAGATAGAATAAAAACATCTAAAATATGTATAGTATGACAATGGTAAGATATTGATAAAGTGTCATGCGCTATATTTTTCAACATTAACAGCTTGGATGAAAAGATAAAGAGAATGTGTTCCAAATTTTTATATAAGATAAAAATGAGTGAAATATCTGATCTTTTAGAAAGCACATATAAGATCAAAAATGATCTTAAATTAGAGAGGCTTACAATAGTGCTTTTTAATAAGAAAAATGCAAAGTTATTATCTTAGGAAACAAATCAAGTGTACAGGTAGGGGATAGGCAGGGAATAACTGATTTGGAAAGTGTATGTATGAAACTATCTAGGATTTATAGTTCCTAAATGGATATGGAACAACAGTGAGATCTGACTATAGCAATAGAAGTATAATTCCCAAGGCACAAGGAGTTATAACTTCACTGAATTCTATAATTATTAAATCCCATCATTATGTATTGTATCATCCTAGGCTTTATGAAGGTTTCAGAAAAACTGGAACATATGCAAAAATAAAAAGGTAACAGTGGTAGAGGAGAGTTTGAAAGTTGTTAAGATATGTTTAATGCCTAAGCCATG
The DNA here is from genome assembly GCA_009733165.1 of Naja naja. Taxonomy (NCBI): domain Eukaryota; kingdom Metazoa; phylum Chordata; class Lepidosauria; order Squamata; family Elapidae; genus Naja; species Naja naja. The sequence goes on along the minus strand of CM019149.1, from coordinate 143,049,585 downwards.
ACAATTAATGAAGGTTATTGTGGCCTTCTTCAAGTACCTGTATGAATGCCTTGTCAAACTTGCAAAGAAAATATTGAAATAGCAAAGATAGGAAAACCAATGAAATATTTTTACACTCTGATCAATGTCAAATACCATGAAAAAAGATAAGAGACTGTTTTGCATAATATAAGTTCGAGCAAATGGGACAAGGATGGTCTTCAAATTGAATTTGACTCCAGGTGTTTTCATGGACATGTCTATAAACTGGTGTTTTCTTATCTCTACAGTCCAAGACTTCTGGACTGTCCTAGTTAGTCTAATCAATGTTATGGCTCAATGGTGGGATTCAAAAATTTACTGCTGGTTCTGTGGGCATGGCTTGGTGGGCATGGCTTGGTGGGCGTGGTTTGGTGGGCATGCCAGGGGAAGGATACGGTAAAATCTCCAGTCAGAGGTGGTATTTGCTGGTTCTCTGAACTACTCAAAATTTCCGCTACCAGTTCTCCAGAACTGGTCAGAACCTGCTGAATACCACCTCTGCTATGGCTCCTTGCCTTTATTTATGGCCAAGGAAGAAGCTTATTTATAGCTAGTTTCTAACTCGCACAGCTAGGATGAAACAAGAAGGCCTTCCCAGCTGGGGACTTACAGATTTGAGGTGCTCACATGTCCAGTAAAGTTTTAGCCAGCATTGAAAAATGCTACTCTCAGAGAGGATAAACCTGCTTTGGGATAGTAACACACATTCCCAAGCAGGATATGGCAAACTGCAGGTGAAGACTGTTTTCATACTCTTGAATAATATTTTTGTAACATCCTGCATTTGGTAGGTACTAGGGAAGCACGAAGAGAAGCTGGCATAGTTCTCTACCAGATGGCTTAGTTTACCGCAAAGAGGAAAATTATTTTTTATGGAAGTTTATAAAAAGAAGACTCCTCCCACCATGTTCTGAAGTTGTAGAGGCCTCCAACCCCACCCCCCTCTGTTTCCACTGAGCAAGCTGGAAAGGCTCTCTGGTTATGGCATTATAGTGCTTCTTCCCCTCAAGGCAATAACAATTTCTCACAGTTGACTCTCCAACGTTTAGCCGCCTTTAATTCATTGTTCATGAATAAACAGACACGCTGATCTGGCTTGGGCTAAACTGGCCAGAGAATGCCGGCAGGCCCGGCACAAATCCTTTGCTTGAATTACCCTATTTTAGCTTCCTTTGACAGATCTATGGCTGCTTTGGCAGCTTACAGCAAAGCAGTAAGTAAGTAGAACTGCATTTCTTCCTTCATCATTTATTGTGCAAACTCAAGCATGACCCTCCCGAGTCTCTTTTGTACGGCCTTCTGGTGATGTCACTCTTCACTAACCACTAACTACCGCTACCTCCATGGCCCATGAAGCTCAGAGAAAGAGGCTATTTCAGCTGAAAGAATAATCCACATTCTCCTCGTGTCAAAGAAGAAAAGAAAACAGTAATTTTGCACTCCTCTACTGTTGCACCTGCCCGCCACCTGCTTTGCCACAGACCAACATCAAGGAAGACAAATATCTGGCCAGTTCTGGCTTGTCAGTTACAAAGGGAAATAGTTCCATTGAAGGGCAAAAAAGTGGTTCATTGTTTGTTTAACTGAATGAATAAACAGGTTGATCAATTCAAGGCTGAGTTAGAGGGCTATCAAAAATTGTAGGATTAGTTATCTACCACTGGACCCTCTCAGTGCCCCTTGCAGGTCCCAGAAATTGGAAAATCGACCAAGAGAAACACCTGGGAGGGAGAACTATTTGTTCTCTTCTTTACTGGTAGCCTGATCAGATCAGGCTACTTATTTCTCTTGAGATATACCCGACACAGTGCCCTACTTGCACAATACATTCTGTTATGTATGTAGGTTTGAATGTCATTGGTTTAGTTTGAATTGTTCTTGTAAAATGTCAAATAGAATTGGTTTAAATAGTGCGGGAAAACCCTGCACTCTGATTGGCTGGCAACTACGGCTGCTGGCTATAAAAAGCAGCCGTAGCCCAGCCAAGTCGGGTCCATTCGAGCTGTAGTCACTTAAACTCTTCACTGAAGCTCTTGTGTCTGACTCTTCATGCAAACTTAACACTGGCGACGAGGATGGGAGTTCCCTGAAGAAGAGACGACTCGGAAGACAAGCAGAAGAGCGAGATGGCTGCACTGAACACCCCCCCAGCCCCATTCGATCCAGTGGCAGAAGACTGGGAATCGTATGGATCGCTTCCAAATGTATTTGGAAGGAAGCGACCTCGCCAACATCCCGAAGCGGAAGAGGCGGTATTTCTCATGCACTGCGGTCCGGCAGTCTTCAAGATGGTGAAGGCATTGGCGGGAGCTGCAGACTTGAAGGTAATGGAATGGCCTGATTTAGAAAAGCCTTTAAGAGCCCATTACACCCCACAAGTATCATGCCTCATTAAGAGACACGAATTTTATCATCGGGATCAAGGAAGCGAAAATGTTAACGACTTCTTGGCAAGTTTAAGGGACATTGGGGGTGCTTGTGAGTTTACCAATTTAGAAGAGGCCATGCGTGATCGGTTTGTTCTAGGCCTTAAAGATAAGGTCTTACAGAGCAAATTACTAATGAAACCTAAGATCACATTTAAGGAGGCCATAGAGGAAGCTGTTTCAGTGGAAGCAACCAAGTCCTCAGCAGCAGCCATGAAGAAAATTAACAAGGCCTCAAGCCATCCTGATGTGGAAAAGTCCACAACAACCCATTGCGAGCAAATAGATTCTGATTCAGACTGTAGTGAGGTGGAGGAAGGAATTTATAGACTCAGAATGGAGAAGAAAAGGAAAGACCTTGGAAGAAAGAGGCAAGAATTTTATTGCAGAGGCTGTGGGGGGGCCACCCCTGCACTGATGAGCCATCACTTGTTTAGACCTTGGTTCATCTTTTAGGTGTCTTAGCAAGCTAGATGAAACCAGCTTGTTTGATTAATTCAGGTTTCAACAAATAAACTCGGAGTCAAATTTAAGATGTTGTGCAAATGCAGCTGGGCTGTGGCTCTCATTCCTGATTTGCAAAGCAAGATAGGAATAGAAATTTTAAAAAATCTGAGCCCCAGAATTTTTGATCCTTGACTGCATATGGTTTAGAAAAGAGCTCCATCCCCCATCATGATAGCACAGGGATCACCCAGTTGGAATGAGGGATAGACATTTATGGATATCTAAAGCTCTCTGCCCCAAGGCTCGGCTGCACATCCACAATTGTATGCTTTTCTCCCAGCTTTGACCCAGGAAGAAAGTCTTGTCATTTTAGATGACGCTGCTCCTTTATGTAATAAAATGCTTGTGGATTAGCCAGCCTGGAAATCTTGAGTTATTATTTGATCATAAAGATATCTGTTCAAGATATGTATAAAATAATAATAATAAAGAGATGGAGAGAACACTTAACTACAGGTTCAATCAAATGCAGGGCAAGAACAGGGAAGCAGGAAAATGGTGCCAAGCACTTCAATCAGTCTAGGAACTTTGGCCAGGAGGGAGAGAATATCCATGGGAAAGCAAAGGACTGGGAAAAGGAACAAAGGGCCAAATTGAGATTGTCACCAGCCTCTGGAATTTTTAAGAAATGTAGACTATTATCAGAATTCCCCACACTAACTAAGGAATTAGGGGAGTTGAAGTTCACACATCTTAAAATGACCAAGGTTGAAAAAACACTGATTTAGTGTCACCTAAATGGTTCCTTCCTACAAATCAGAATATTCGCAGGAGGTGCAGGAGTTAACATTTGCTGATGGAGGCCATGGATCACTTGGAACCTGTTTCAGCCTGCTGAGGAGAACTTTTCAAGAAATGGTTAACGGGCCACCTCAGCTGTGGCAAGGAAACGGCAGGCTTGTTGTTTTCCATTGTGCAAATCAACCAGCAGTGAAAGAATCAAGAGGCTTTGTCGGGCCAATTATTCTTTCCATTCCTACAACTGAGCTGTCTTTCTGTGTATGCACTCAATATAAGAATAAAATAAAGGTCTGAGAATGAAACAGATACTTGGTTGTTATTTGCACACATATTCATATAACTGCAAAAACAGATGTTTCCTAGAATGTGTTGCTCTTGGTATGATACTTATGATTTTATGTTTATTATTTATAGTCCACCTTTATTGTAGTTATAATTAACTCAAGGTGCCAAACCTACCCAATATTCCTCCCTCCTCCTATTTCCCTCTAACAACTGAATAAAGTAGGTTGGACTGAGAGAGAGAAGGTATTGGCTCAAGTGCAACCGATCCAGAAATAAATCACAATAGCTATCAAATATAACCAATTTCATGGCATCCCAACAGGCCAGAGCTGATTTCAACTTAGTGCACAGTCCACCACTGGGAATATCCTGAATTGTTTAACAATAGAACGGGAGTAAACCGATCTTGAGAAAGAGGACAGTGATACTGGATGTTCAGGATTATTGTTCTTAATCAACACTTGGTTTCAATAAGCAAAGCCAAAAACAGAATCAGCATAATTTAAAACAATCTCCTTATCAGTCCTGTCATCCTTCTGGTTAAGGCTCCTAATCTGAAAGGAAAAAACTGCCAAGATAAATGTACAATTCCCAGTTCACCTAATTTCATCTAGGAGGCCAACAAGCTTCTAAAAAATAATGATTAAACAAGGTTTGGCTTGGATTCTGTTTGGCTGGACAATAGCCTAACTGGTTAAATATTTCCAGAGACACCAGGAATCAGTGTAATGTTTAACACCAAACACAAGACAGATGATGACATAAGAGTATTTAGTAAACTTGTTCCCTAAATCCTTAGGGATCAATTACAAATACACTGTGGACAGAAAATGTGAAAATTTTCAGTTTGAAAACTCTTCTATTACAAAAATATTTAGCAGCTTCAAGTATTCTGTGCTAGTTATTGGTTATCTAACATTCCACATTAGCAGCTTGTTACTGCATTTGAAGGAACTGAGTGTTCAGAAATGTTCCAGTTTTTTGTGTTCTAGTGTATAAATGTCCAGGATGACTGGACAGTTGGTACTGGTACTGTTTTTCTCATCCAGCACTTACCAAAACTTAACTTCTTCATGAAAGTAGAAGTGCTGGGTATGGTCTCCAAATGCGCCAAAAAAAAAAAGACAAGGGCAATGGAAAGAATGTAATAACAAAAACTAAACCAAAGCAAGATGTTGCACTAAATGACCTCCAAATTTCTTTCCAGCTCTATGATTTTTGCAATCCAAAAGTACTGATCCTCAGTTTACCCCTATGATTCTTAAAATGGCATAGTTACACACTTGGAAGTAGATGCCAGGCAGAGGAAGGCTGGGTTGATAAAACACTCCTTGACCCATAGAGGGTCTGGATATAATGCTGAAAGTAACAGCAAATAAGCCCCATGAAGCCTTGAGAATGTGTTGGCTGTAGAGAGCCAGGCTAAATCTCAGATCCCCTAGGGCGGGGGTGTCAAACCCACATCGCCACAGCGGCGTCACATGACGTAGCGGGACTTTTTTCCCCTTCACTAAATCGGGTGTGGGTGTGGGCAGTGCTTGACACATCCGGGCTAGGAGTTTGACAGCCCTGCCCTAGGGCAATGTTTGTCACTTTGGCAACTTGGTGTGGCCTGCAGAGAAAATTTAACTGCTACTAAACTCCATCCAGTAGTTTCAGAAATCTCCATTGTTCTTGAAGCTCTGCTGACCATGTATCAATTGTAGCAATGGCTTAAATGTGGTATTCCACAGTAGCACATCCTGGAGAAATTTGCCAGGTGCAAAGTATTTTTACTCTTGGGAAGGTACAACATACCAATACCAAGCTGGGTATTGTTTTTCCGCATCTAGTCCTGTTCTCCACAATAGATTTTCCACCCCACATTCTTTGGCCTGTTCTTCCCATAAACAGACTTTTCCTGACAGCTATTGCATATTTGAGATGGCTGACATATTTGCTATAATGAAAACCCAGCAGCTTTGGTTAGTTTCCTGGTGTTCAGTGATCTTCACATAGCTTATGGTACTTTTGGTTTTGTTTCTTTCAAGCTAAGGCATCCTTAGATAACTCTGGACAACGGTCAATCACCTCATTCAAGTTTTTGAAAGTGGGATGCTTCCTAGGTGCTTCAACAATTTTGTTTGTTTCGTTCAATATTTTCTGAAACATTTAGCAAGGGATGCATGCAGCTTTTCAGGGAGTCACGTCACTTTCTTCAGATATATTGTTGGTAGGAATGACTCACTCTTCCAAATTAGATGCAATTAAAAACCTGAAACATTCCTATAAAAACCTGGCACCAAACCCACTATTTTTGGAGACAATTAAAAATCAAGATCATGCATAATCAAAATGGTTTTTAGGGAAGGTTTCTCTCTCTAGCTGTGATGTCCTTACTGCTAAGAAGAATGCTGAAGACTTCTATCACTTCTATCTATACCTCCTATTCATATTGTAATTTTGGCACATCACTCATTTCTGCCTAACCTTTTCACCGGTAGTTAGCCAAACATTTCTGGGAATTGAATAAACAGAGAGCAAGGGCAAAAGCATTCCTTTACTATTTGTCCTCCTCAACTTTAGACCTTGAATAAAGAACTAGGGTAGCTTTATTGAATTATCATAGCAACTGGGAGCAGTTACCATAGGTGGTAACTGTTGTCTTACTAAAGACTACTCATTTCTTTCAAAGCCTCCCTCCTAGAATGCACTTTATGAGCTATAAATTAGCCAAACACTTTTTAAGCTAGTCCATTTGTGTGACTGTTGAATATGTGCCAAATGTACAGTTCAGGGCAAACTCAGAGAATTGTGTTAATTGTGTTAACAGTAGTTAACTATGACTAAGCATATTGTGTCAACACAGCCAAGAAAAGTTCCCCACCACCGCACACTTATTTTACCTTTCCAAGTAAGAGGCTTCTGAATAAAGGGGTGGAGCCAGAAAAAGGAGTGTCAAATCTAGACTAAGAGTTCCCTTACTGGATATGTGATTCAGAATCTGAGCCTTTTTATTTTGACATACTGCAGCTAGGACCTGCCAGGCAGCCATTCATGCATAAAATAGTGTTGTAACCAGAACAAGGCCACCTCATAAATGGTGAGATAAGGAGCAGCCCTGAAACAGAGGCTTGAAGGTTATTGTGATCCAAGCCCAGAGGAATTTACAACAGTAATAATTGTGCCCCTCAGAGGGAAACTGCATCAGCTGGGAGAGAACTGTACAGGCCAAGAATTTGGGTTACACTATGAAAACACTCATTCAGATCAGATCCCTCCATAATCTGGTGGACTAAGAGATGCCAATGGCAGGCCTATCATAAAATAGACCAAGCTGTTTACCAAGCTAACAAGGCCGCTCCTGCAACTCTTCCCCCCACCTTCCCTCCAGCCTGTCCCAAGGACTAAGAGAGGTCACAGTGAGCAGAGCACTCTGGGCAGCTAAATAATTAATGGAGGTGCGGTTTGTTCAGGCTGCCATTTCCGGGAGTGGCAGAAAAATTGCTGCCAGTACGAAAGGCTATCTGGCTGAGGGATGTAGCCCCTGAACTTGGCATGACCTCCAGTCCACCGTGTATTAATCGAGGCACTCCAGAAAAGTTTGTTAGGGCTGATGTGTTTGGAAAACAATGTCACGCTTCACAAGACATTATGGTCGTTTCATGTCTCCTGCTTGAGAAACACCTCAAGCATAATAACAAACTTTGTGGAGCATTTCAGCAAATAGATGACATAGCAGTTTTTTAAGACTTGTTAAAAAGAGCCCACAATGTTAGATGGACTAATAAATTGCTGTTCTTTTTTTTTTTTAACTAAATCATCATTTTTGACAGAACACAATAATAGCTGTAGTTAGAACAGTGGTTCTGTTAATACAATTCAACACTATTGATGCTATTCCTATAAAAGTGGAATACGCAAAAAATATTTCTTGGTGGATCTTGACATATATCATCTATTCACAAAGTTTGCTCATCATTCCAGAGGACAACTACAATTATTTGAGAAAGCAGTCTACTGCTACTCCTAAAACTGTCAAGTCCATGATCAGGCTATAAGCTAACAATATAATGTGAAGTTTCTTTTCCTTTTAATTAGCACCATCACATATTGGCCTAATCTGGCCTGAAATGACTATATAAGGAGAAAAAAAAGAATGCACTTACCTAGTTTGATAGTGAAACGTTTGCAAGAAAACAACACCAAGCTCAGAAAGCACTAAGGACTCCACTAAGGAAAAAAAATCTTTATTCAGAAAATATCTTTATTCATAAATATCTTTATTTATTCTCTGTCTGTAGATTGGCACCCCATCTCCAAGTTGGTAGAAGAGCAAAACATAAGTCACCTGTAAATTTTTATTGGCTAGAAATTCAGAGAATTGCAAGACTAATGCAGCTACATGAGTAACAATCTAAGGATGAGGCTGGAATACACCACAATGTCAACCACCACAAAATACAATGTCAAAGTACATTGTACTTCCATAAGAAAGAGTGACATAACCAGAAGGTCCCAAGAAGAGCCTGCTGAATCAGACTAATGGGCTATCTAATCCAGTATTCTTTGTCACACAATGTCCAACTAGATAGTGTAACTTCTTGGTTATTCTTTAGTAGCTGGTAAGTAAAATAAGCTGCTTTTAATTTGATGATAATAAAAGCCCGAAAGCCAGGTAACAAACAGGTAGCCAGTTCTTGATCACTGGACTCCTAAATAATGAAAGCTTCTCCTGCTTGTAGATAGGTCGAAATGCTATCAGCACACAGAAAATAGGGTCTTGCCACCTTATTTTCTAGAAGCTAGAGTTCCACAACATCTGGTACAAAGCATCTATGGATATTCTCAATTATCCACGTCATAGTTGTCCCAAAGGAGCTTTTCAAAAGGCAACTGGACTTTCTTGGTTTTTTTTTCTTGAAAATGTTTCACTTCTCATCCAAGAAGCTTCTTCAGTTCTGCTTCTTCTTCAGATCTGAAGCAGCTTCTTGGATGAGAAGTGAAACATTTCAAGGAAACCTCCCCCCAAAATTCCCGTTGTCTTTTGAAAAGTACCTTTGGGATATCTGGCACAAAGATGAGGGGGCTCTCATCCAATAATTCTAGGGGAAATCATGACCCCAAGGAAGAATATTTCTGCATGCTGGAAAAAGAGAGCACGTTGGAGTCAATGTTTACTCCTCCAAAATGTATTACAGTTAAAATTATTAGTACAAATACCTTGGCAGAGTACTTATCTTTTAAGGCAACCTTTAAAAAAAAGTTAAAAAGAAAAGAACAAGAGCAAAACAAGAATAGTGCCCAGACTGGAACAGAATGTTATGTTCCATACATTGTCCAGAAAACAAATCTTGTGTCAAATAAAATTATCTGAGTTTTCAAATCATAGAATAATTAAGTTCAGCGTTCTGGGAAATCCAAATCCTTCCTATTAATCAGCTGAATCCATCAGTTAGGAAATGCACAATAAAGAGTCAGAAGAGAAATATTTGTAATTTTTGCTCTTCTCTTTGTCAACTCTTCCTCCTTTGTTCTCAAACCCACAAAAGAATATGACAAAACAAGAAGTGAGAAGCCACGTTTAGGGGAAAAACGATATTTAATTTGTCAGACAATTCTGAATTTAAAAAGCCATATCTGATAAGAACCACTTCCCCAATCTCCACTTAAAGAGTAGCCTGGATAAAATAGCAGTCAGGGACATTCCTCCTTAGTCTTCTGCCATTTACTCAGCTTGCATTAGCAGAGGGAGATTACATCATTCCTCATTATCAGAGCAGAGAATCTTTCAGCCAAAACCTAGAAGCAGACTCATCCTCTAGCAAGGTACAGAACAGCATTCTCAGCAAGACAAGCAGATATCATGACTCAATGCAAGCCTCTTCAAGACTAGCTATGGTCTGAGTCAGTATAAACTTGGTCCGTCTGCTTCCTGAGCACAGACCCTACAGGCAGGGTATGGTCCTTCTATAGACAGTAAAGAACATCTTTCCAATCAGAAGATGGCCCAAAGAACTCTCATGGAGTCACTGTCCTCGCACATTTGGAAGCTCCTAGTTTGGAGAAGTCTGGAAAAGAATTCACCTGCTCAAAATGCTTACACAATAAAAGCAGGCTAAACTTCAGAGGACATCAGTCTAGGAGGCCAGGAGAAGACTTGATGAAAATGCATTGCAAGAAACAGGAAGTGCTTCTTTTTATCAAGATAGCTTCCTTCTCCTGCCAGCATGAGAGAAACAGCATCCCTTTTCAGCCCAAAAGGGAAGAAGAGGCAAAGAGAAAATAGCAGCATAGGGGCAGACAGGCCATAAGCCAGGAACTAGCACACCAAAGCATGAAGAGAAAGGGGGATATCATGAAAAGGACTGAAGGCATATCAAATAGATTTATTGAGGCATAAGACTGTGCATCTCAAAACCCACCATCAGAGGCGGCTGGGAGACAACTCCACAGGGGAAAGTTTTTGTTCCGGAGTCTGAACAATTCCCCAAGGAACAACACAAAAAAGATGAGAAAGGATAAGTCAGCACAATAAAATATCCTAAATGGAAATGACTCATCCCCACCTGGCAAGGACTAGGTAAAGCAAGATGAGTAATGCCAAAAAGAGACAATTACATTTCTGTAATGAAACTGCCACTCCCAGATGTTTTTAAGCTTGACAGAATCCATTCCGTAGCAAAATTCCATTTCAGCAGCACAACCGTTTAAAATTGGAATAGTTTGTGCAGTTACATGCTACCACGCATCTCTTGCCTTGTGGAGCCCTCTGGCCTCTCCTTGAAATTAAATTCCTTTACTTTCCCTTCATAGATCTGCATTTTTCCCCCAATCTGGGCCCTCCAGTTATCTTGCACTCCCACTCTGGTTGGGATGATAGTTGTTGTCCTTCAGATTGAGAGAAGATCAAGTTAAGGAAGGCTTATCCATATTGAAAGCACAATCGGCAATAAACTTTTTTGACAAAACAGTTACTGACAGCAGTCTTGCAAATCCCACCATTTTTTGTGTCATTAAAATGAAAATATTGTTTTAATATAGTTTCCTTCTTTCATGTCCACTGGTGCCTCCAACATGTTCAATCACCAAGTTGGTTGTCAAAATCAGATAAGAATGTTTAGATTCTGACCACAATGTAAAGTAGATCTTCCCTGTTGCATAAACACAGACATTCAAAGTAAAACATCAAGCATTTTTTTAAAAAAAATATGCAGCCTTAATTTTCATAACAGGGAGGGATTAACAGAAGAGGAGATAATAAGGATTCCCAAACAATACCATGATGTCACATTCCAGGGCTTGGTCCAAAGACAGAAGGATTAGGAGAAAGCAAAACAGGCTTCAAATAAGAGTTCTTGCTACATTTGACCAGTTTTTCTCTCTCCGTTAGAAGAATGGCCTCTATTAAAGAATAATTGGAGTGATACCCTTCTAATTTCCAAAACACTCTCTTGTGGGAGTAGACATGAGATGGGAGGATGCAGGAAGCATCTATTCCTCCAACAAGAGGCTGAATTGTGATCTGTAGATTGGAACTTCTCAGCACTCATAACGCCATATTTGTACAAAATGAACAAGATTCAATGCTCTGAATGTGGCCCATCATTGGTGGGGTGAAAATAAGGGAGGCTCTCAAAATACTGGCAAAACAGAGGTGGAATTATAAATTTGACTGAAGGCTCCAAGGAGAATAGAAGGCCCACTGTTCGGAACACAGAACAGGAGGTGGCATCCTGACCCAGTGACCCAGATTTACTGTAACAGATGTCAAGTAGAACGCTTGGTTTATGCATGAGAAAAAGAAATGCATTGCCTCAGCAACCAAGATGAAATTTTCTCAGTTCCCAGGATAACATCTCCATTCTCCGTGTCTATCTGAGGCCTTGCCCCGATTAGATGCTCCTTTGTGGAGGCAGGCTTTGTAAGACATCCTCAAGGAACATAATGCGTGGAGATCAGGACTCAAAACTTCTACCATCTGTGCTTGCTATATGGAGATGAAGCCTAAGGCAAAACAAGACATTAAGAGGTTAGGTTCTTTAACATTAGGGATGTAACTGGGAAAGAGACAGACTATTTTATTCACAGCATATAAGCAGAAAGGTCAGATAAAAATTCAGTTGCTCCTAAGATTACCTCAGAATAATCCAAGGCTTACCATTTCACTCGCTTGCCCATTCCTTCCATCTTTCTGAGCTGATGCTTGCTTACTCTGTGAAACATAAGCATCATCAGCACGCAGGGTAGAATTGGCACTGCCCATCATTTGGCTGTTGGCCGTAGCACGAGGGAGGATGACATCATAAGGGGCATCCAACTGGAACCCACAAAAATAATAAATAGTAAAAATGGGGCAAAAAATATAATCATGTTTTTGAAACATGACTGTAATTGCAAAAGAAACCAAAACAGTATTGCTGATGCCAAAATATTTTAAGGCAATAAAAAGGCTTTCACAGAGTTATTATATTCTCAATAAAGGAGAAAATTTGTAGCTCAGAGTTGAAATGAGGGCTCTTTGATACTCTCTGAGCTTGGTTGTTTTCTTGCAAACATTTCATTACCCAAAGTAGGTAACAACACCAGAGCTGTTGATGTTTATTTTGTTTAAGTAATGAAACATTTGCAAGAAAACAACCAAGCTCGGAGAACACCAAGGGCCCCTCACTTGTATTTCCTCATTTCCTAACACAGTTACAAGCTTAGAGTCTCACTAAGGCCTGTCAAACTAGCCTTGACATTTGCTAGCTTTGGTAACTATGATGTAGGTTTAGAATTGTGCGGGAGAAAATTGAATAGAACAAGGAAGACTGAGACATTTTGAAGGTAAACCACTGCTTAACAGTAATTAAAGGACACTATTTAGGAAGAGTGAGCCTAATTTATGCCATTTTACTTTAGATCCACGACTGAAGGTTTCAAATCTTTCCTGAACCCTTAAAGCTTCTTGATTCTTTAATTGTAAAAGCTTCAATAACAGTTGCCCAGAAAACTCCTGGAGAAGGCCCGGCTGTCACAGAAAACACCTGAGGCACTAAATTAATGTAGGCAATGACAACTCAGGTGAGTAATTGAACAAATATTCACAACTTAAGCAATAACTGAGCTAAACTTCCTCTCCTAAGGAAAATAGAGATCAAGGGGATTTGCCATCTCATATCTTCTGTGCTTGGCCTTACACAGTTGTAATCACAGTTTTTGTTTGTTCATTTTGCTGTATAATGTTTTTTCTTTCCTTTTCTGTATATGATAAATTGTTCATTTTAATTTTTTGCATTATTTTTTCTTTGAAAATGGAATAAATACTATACAAAATATCAGATTAAAAACAAAAGCAATGAATTTGCTATTTTAAAGACGAGAAGGAGAAGCAGCACAACCACACATTCACTTACAGGCCCACTGTGCATTAAAGTCATCTCTGTGGGCTGATAGACACTTGTCAGAAGCTGCCCATTGTATCCGCTGTATGGGGACACTGGCTTTTTAGCTGGAAAGAGAGAAGCCACAGGACAACAACATTTAAATATACTATTCCAAACATTTTCACGAGCAAAACTAGATAGCATAGTTTGAATGGCAGGCTCTGGAGAACAATGCTGGTCAATAACTTCAGACAACTTGGTTTCTAGATCAGGGGTGTCAAATTCAAGGGCCACAGGCTGGATCTGGCCCATGGGGTGTTTAGATCTGGCCCACGGGGCTGCCATGGGAACAGCAAAGTGAAAACGAAGCTTGGGAGGGCCTTGTGAGGCACTCCTGAACTCCATTTTCACTGGCAGAGCACTCAAGCTGCCACAGGCACCCTTGACATGAGTGACATCAAGCTGGCCACACCCACCCTGGCCCCCCGAGGTCAAACACAACCCTGATGCGGTCCTCAATGAAATCGAGTTTGACACCCCTCTTCTAGATGTAAAATTATGTTGATTTTCTCAGAATGAGAGAACCTGATGTGGTCACCTCTCCACAGCCAACTCACCTCAGGACAACTCACCGTGGCGAGTTCATCACGGGACAACTCGCTGCGGGACAGTTCAGCAATTCCATTTTAAGTATTTAAAATAATTTAGAAATTGTTTTAATTTCTGTCATTCACGTTTTATTTTGTCCATCCTTTTGCATCATTTTTAATTTATTCTATTCCACCATTTCTTCGATATTAATGTAAGTCTTGTCCCACGGCGAGTTGGCCATGGTGAGCTGCTATGTGCTGAGTTGTCCTAGACCCAATTTTCTAGCACAGTCTTTTGAGAAAACTTCCACCTGAGACTGTAGGGTTTCATGTGAAATAAGAGAAAGATTATATTAAAAGCAATTTTGGGGCCAAAATCTCAACAACTGTTTGCTACATCCCACAATTTTTGGCATTTTTTTTTTGGCTGGCCTCGCATGTATACTTCTGGTTTCTGAAAAAAGAATGCCCATTAGGGAAAAGGAACTCATTTAATAACCACTGTGTTTGCTAAACAACTATGGCATTTGCTTAATAACCATGGCATTTGTTTAACAACTGCTGCAAAATAAGATTGTAAAATTGAATGCAGTCACAGGGCGGCCCAACTTCACAACATCCTTATGACTTATGACTGTAATTCTGAGCTCAATTATAGTTGTAAGTCAAGGACTACATGGTATAGGTGTATTAAAATCTTAACATACTGGGTTTATGTGCCCAGGTACTTTTATAGCTCCAGGAGCAGGGAAAGATTAAAAATAGAAAAAAGAGTGAGAGAGACCCTAACAAATAAAGTCAAAAGTTTGTATAACAGTGTATACTTTAAAAAAAGCTAAACCCTTACAGCTCTTCCCCAAATTAATGGTATACTTTCTTACAAGTACACCTATATAAACACATATCTATAATTCTTTCCAGTGAGTTGCTGTTGCTTATTAGCATCGTCTGATCAATGCAGTCCAATGAAAAAGCCATAAAAAAGCTACTGGGACTTTTGTTTCATAAGCCGCCCATAAAACAAAGTCTTGTTTGCGAGTAACCATAGACAAAGTAAGTTTTAATGAGCCCAAGGTGCTTGGAGACTTTCTCTGAACAAGAAAATCCATCTGGATTTATGGCACTCAAGAGACAATGTTGGTTGTCTTGATGCTCTGAAGTTCAGCTCTTTCCAGCCCCAGGAATATGGCTGATGTAATCAGTAAGCCAATGACAATAAACCATAATTTCAAACTGACGCATGGGCCTAAAATAAATTTTGCTTATTATGTTGAGTCCATTTATATATGATATCAACAGATTTTGTCCTGCATTGCATCAAATCTTAGCTGGTTTCTCTTCAAATCACATAAAATAAAAAGGTGAACTCAACTACTGGATGTGCTATTCTAAATTGATTTTACCTTAGCTGAAAATAGTTTTAATGTGATATCTTGGTTTTTATTTATAGTACTACATTTCTATCTTTCTCAGCAGGCAGTGTTTCTGGCCATTTCAAAATATAAGGATATTTCTGAAGGTATGAGCCTAGAAATTTTGTAAACACATAACGAATTTACTTATCATTTATCACTGTATAAACTTAGATATAAACTCTACTAGATTTACTTCCTCCCAATAAAATATAGCCATAAACTTTATTATTTTATTCTACCTGTAAATTTTAAGACAGAAAACCAAATTATAGAGCTACTGTCCAGCAGTTAGAAAATTCAACTACAAAGAACTGTTATAAGATCATAGAATAGAATTAGATGGCATTAATGCTATGTAACCTCCCTTCCCAAAAGTGCACCATAATGACCATACCATTCTTGTACAGATTACAGGCTATCCAGTACTCCTGGAAATCTACAAATTTAGGCAACCATAACATCATACCCTGAAAAAGGCAGTTGTGTGGATCTGATTCTTTATCATCACCAGATGCATCAATTTTTCTGGTCTTCTCCAGCTGGGTCACAGATACCAATGACTATGATATCCACCCATAGGCAACATTGTTCTAAGCAAATAATTTTTCAGGACAATTACTCTTTTTTTTAAATTACATTTATATGCCGCCCTTCTCCGAAGACTCAGGGCGGGCTTACAATTTTTGGGATACAACCCAATGTGCTCAGCAATAGCCTTCATTCCATTGTACATGCCTGATTATTACTAAGCGGCAATTTTACAAAGTCAGCTTATTGCCCCCAACAATCTTGGGTCCTCAATTTACCTACCCCGAGAGGATGGAAGGCTGAGTCAACCTTGAGCCTGGTGGGATTCGAGCCTGCAGTAACTGCAGGCAGCTGGAACTTAAGTGCTAGGCATTTAACAGCCTGCACCACCAAGGCTTTGAAAAACAACTATTTGTTTAGAAACTGTTCGAAGTTGCAACAGGTCTGAAAAAAGTGGCTTACAACCACCTTTCAAACTTATGACTGTTGTAGGATCCCCATAGTCATTTAATGAAAATTTGGGCTCTTTGCATGTGGCATGTATTTAAGACAGTTCCAGACCCTGCTCCCCCAAGTCCTGGGATTGCCATTACCTTCCTTGTTGGGTTCTGATAACAGAGTATCAAATAAACCTTGATCCTTGATCCTAACAGAGTTAATGGGAAAAGCCAGACTTACTGAACCACATGATTCACTTAACAACTGTTGCAAAAAAGGCCATAAAATTGGACCCAATACTCTTAACAACTGCTTTAACAATGAAATTCTGGCCCCAATTGTGGTTGTAAGTCAAGGACTACCCATAATCATTTTCATGTCTACATAAAAACATGTTAAGATATGTTTAGCATAAACCTGTATGCAGTTCTTCTGATTACATTTTTTTCCCTGGTCTCCTCACCAGTATCACATGCCTACCTGAAGAAGGTTCGTCCATTGAGAAAGCTTTGTTCTCCACGAACATGCTTTGGGATTTCTGCTCCTTGAGGATTGTTTCATAACCAACCCCCCTTGTGGGGTAGACATCATCCTCATAAGCCTGCTCTGGTCCTGGCTTGATCACCTGAGAAATCTCAGGAATGATATAAAACAAAACAAAAACCGAGGCATTGGAGACAAGAGCAATAGCCAAGGTGGGGTCATCCCAAGTTGATCTCTGGTCCTGCTGGTTGCCATAAACATACATAACAATCCATACTATCCAGATGGCCATGGAAAAGGAAGTAGTAAGGAGAATGAAAACGGCATGTTTTCTCCAGTGCTTGTGATGTCCGCACAAGACAGGCCACGTAGCAATGAAAGTAGCTACTTGCAGGAACATTACGTAGATGAGTGCCATGACAAAGTCCTCGTTCTTCAGTTCACAAGGATCCTTGGCAGTACCATCATTCCTCACCACAGTAATAATGAGCCACTCAGCGTTGATGATGACTTCCACCAAGACGAGGACAAAAGCCATGCCAAAGGTGACCCATCCCCGAGGCCCAGTGTTTTGCCGGGCAAAGAAATTGAGACTGAGGCTATGGGCAGCCAGGCAGGAGAAGCAGATAGCAAAGAGGACACCAAAGAGGAAGCGTCGTGAAGCACATGTTGAGAAGCCTTGCTTGACAATGAAGGCAAAGGTCAAGCAGAAAAGCCCCAAAGTGCCCAACAGAAAGAAAGCTTGAGTCCCTATTAAGCTCTTCTTCCGGTAGTCTTGGATAAAAGGCAGACTGGCCACTAAGACCACAGTGAGGACAAAGCTGATGACAACCCCAAAGCTGGCCACGGCTTCTAACACAATGCCCCAGGCAACAGATAGGTCACAGAGGTTGTAGTAGATGGAGTTCAAGTCCTTGCCACATCCTGGTGGTGGGGATGGTGGTGGTGAAGTTGTTTGAGCTAAACATGTTGTCATGGAAAGCACAAAAAGCCAAAGACATGGCAATAGTGTCCTGGGTGTAGCCATCATGATGGAATGATGGTAAATATTCTTGGCTCTTCAGGAAAGAACTAAAAGAAAAAAAGATACAGTGTCTATATGAAAATGTTGATATTTTTAGTATTTTTCTTCTCTAGATAGATCCAATATTTTTGCAACTGAGAGTCATTACTTGGCCTTTGGATCATGTATCAAGGATCACACACCAAATAGGACACAACCAGGGCTTATTACACCTGAATAAAATAAACACTGTCCAAATGAGTATTTTCCCTTATTCCTTGTATCACATTAAACATTAAAATATGATGGTAACCTTTACAAAGGTTATGTAGCCAGAATTTTGGAGGTCCCATACAAAATCCTCTCTAACTCCATGCTAGTCATGACCATGTTAGTTAGGCCTCTTTGGTTCACCTCTTTGAGTACCTTTAATATCACTGCTAGGCTCTTAAAGGTGTCTGTCCTAGATTGATTATTACCCTGAGAAATACTGTGGAAGATAGAAATGCTTACAGTGGGAGGGTTAGCCAAGGATCAAGGTTTATTTGATACAGCCCTACTTCTTGAAAGCACTTTTTCATGCCAGCCAAATTACATGTTCCAGAAGAAAGCTAAATTTAGAACTTTTAATTATGAGAACGTTCAAGTTTATTAAAGTAACAGAGCTGGGTGATTGAATATTATGTATCAGATTTATTCAGCTTAATGGCTCACTGAAACTTTAAGTTCCATTACCCCCCAATCATGGGCCATGCTGTCTGAGGCTTAGCGGAGTTGCACTCCAAAAATCTAGAAGACAATTTATAGAACAATGACTCAACACTTTATCCTGAGTTGTTTCCTAAATCTAGATCAGAGAAGGCTAATAGCTAAGAATTAATTTTCTAGTTTGTTTATATTATTTAGCTAATAACAGCAGCACTCAGCTTTAAGGGCCCCTGGACCTACAGTACTCTAAGGTCAGAAAATCCAGTAGTAGTGTCCAAAGTAACACTGATGTGATTGCATCTAGGTTAAAAACAACTGCAGCTAATATGGTCAGTAGTTGTTTTTGCATGACTAGCCTACTCCTTTTAACTTGTGGTTGACCAAGCCTATTTGAATTCATGGCTCAGTGAACCCTCATGATTAAATCCAGAAACCTAGATCAAGTTTACTGTGGGTAAAACATGATACAGACAGAAGCCACAAGGGAGCACGTAGGTCAATTATTTGATTTGCTATGAGGCAGTTCTTTATATTTCTACCTCACAGTGTTTTGTGGCTTGCAGCACAGTTAAAAACTTAGAGCAGTCTGAAGGACAAAGCATTATGATACTAAACTGTAAAAGTAGCTATCAAATCTTAAACATGGAATTAAAAAGAATATCCTAAGACAGCATTTCCCAACCTTTCCAGGTTTGTGGCCCAGCACAGGATGGGAGGGGGGGAAAGGGGGATAGTTTTTTGTGAGGAGCAGGTGTGTGTGTGTGCCCTCACTCACGCAAGTGGGGCTATGAGCACCAGAGCTCACTGACAGCACCAGTAGGGCTGCAAGTGCCAGTGTCTGCGTGCCAACCCACCATCACATGGCCCAGTTGTGAATAGGCCACAGTCCACAAGATGGGGACCCCTGCCCCAAGAGACTAAAAACCAACAATCTGGCCAATACAACCAATCTAAAATTTAAAGTAGAAAGAAAACAGTCATCATCTGATGTCAAAAGCTACAAGCAGCTGTCTTTAAAAAGGCTTGGGAAATTAATATATTAGAAACACACAAGAGGTAGATGGGGTATCCTGTTGTATAAAGTTAGCACCCACACCTCTCCTAGAAGAATGAAATATTTATTATTAATTCGATTTGTATGCCGCCCCCTCTCCGAAAGGACTCGGGGCGGCTCACAGCTAAAAATACAACAATAAATAAATTACCTAAAAACATATTAAACAATTACAAGCTGAATTGGAATTAAAACCCCGAAGTTAAAATAAACAAACCCCCAGAGGGTCAGCACAGCCCGGATTGTAAGAATAGCCAGGTTTTTAACTCGTGGCGGAAGGTGCGGAGATCGGGAGCCAGCCGGAGCTCCGGCGGAAGAAGATTCCATAAAGTGGGAGCCGTCACAGAGTAGGCCCTCCCCCGGGTCACTGCCAAGCGACACTGAGTCGCAGACCGCACCCCGAGGAGACCCCATCTGTGTGCCCGTACAGGGCGTTTGGTATTTGATGCTGGGAGGAGTCGTTCTCGTAAATATCCTGGACCCATGCCATGTAGGACTTTGAATGTTAACACCAAAACCTTGAATCTCACCCAGAGGGCAACCGGAAGCCAATGCAGGCCGCGCAGGAGGGGTGTAATATGGGAGTATCGGGAAGCTCCCATCACTACCCGCGCGGCCGCATTCTGCACCAGCTGAAGCCTCCAAGTGGTATGCAAGGGCAGTACTAAATAGAGATCGTTACAGTAGTCAAGTCGGGAGATAACGAGCACCTGAGTGATCATGCACAGGGCATCTCGGTCCAGATATGGGCGCAATTGGCGAACCAGCCGGATCTGGGCAAAGGCCCCTTTAATATTCTAGGAAATATTAAAAAGGCAGAATATTATACCTTCCTGGATGAGAAAAGGAGAAACATGCTCTTGGAAAGTGGTCCCCACCTTTGTTAATAGCACCAAAAAGACATCTTATCTACAACACAAAAGACTTTCAGCTCCAGGGTAATGGGATTAAGACATGGGCCTCAGGATATGATAGGATTAGCCCTCTACCCATCTCACCACATGGTACCTGGGAAGATTACATCACCCAGCAAGATTCAATCAAGCTTGGGACTCAAGACAACCTACAAAGTTATTCCTGCATGGCCCCATGGGAGTCTGACAACCAATCAGGATACATTTCTTGTGGGGATAAAGAATTGAAAATATATGTGAGGATGAAATGATTTTGATATTGAATTAATGAATTGAAATATGAAAGGGAAATTTATCTAAAGATTAGTCAAATTGATAATAATTTGAAGTGATATTAATTAAGAAAGTTGAAAGTGTAACTATGACTATGTATAAATATTGTAATCTGGAATCACGTTCCTCATGTGAAGGGATGTGTAAAAAATAAAAATAAAAAAACTTTGGGAGGAAAAAAAAGGATACATTTCTTGCCACAGGCACAGGAAGCAAAGCTCAACAGAGATTATAAATCTCTCTCCCTCTCTCACCCATGTGCGCTTTTTTGCCCAGGACCTCAATGTGGTCCTGTCCACCATTAAACCATCCTTCCAAGCAGTCTCCGTGTTTCTAGTGTCTTTCTTCCCACTTGGAACTGAACCCAGATGGACATTTCTTCCAACACTGTCAACAAGAAAAGCTCTATCAGGATGCAAAGAGAAAATTGCTGCAAACTCTGTATAGGCATCAGGAAGGGTATCTAGCCAATAAACGCTCAGCTCCACCCACTTGTCCCGATTCTACCCTGACATAAGAGATTGATGGCTGTTTAAAAAAAAAGAAGTCAAGCAGTTTAGTTGGTATACCAATAAACTGCTTTTGGTGGCTACTGGAAAAGCCCAAGGGATGAATGCTACCGTGTTTCCCCGAAAATAAGACCTACCCCGAAAGTAAGACCTAGAACTATTTTCTAAACCTGCCCTAATAGAAGACCTACCCTGAAAATAAGACCTAGTGTAAATCTCCAGTTCCAGGAAGACTTTTCAGGGAGCAACCGTGCACCCGTGAAACACCCCCCCCACCACACTCACACCCACTATTTGGCACCATAAATATATAAGACCTACCCCGAAAATAAGACCTAGTGTGTTTTTGGGAGCCAAAAAAAATATAAGACAGTGTCTTATTTTCGGGGAAACACGGTATTGATGTAAACATTTAACAAAAGTTCAAAGCAAGTTCACGAGAAAAGCCTTTCCTTCTCCTGTAGAGCAGTAGAAAAGGTTTGTGCCATCTCCCACTTCTTTTGCTAAATTGTGGCAGAGCTGATAGTGACAGACTTGTGACGTTTGCAGAGAGAAAAGGTGGCTACATCTTGTCTTTAGACAAAACAGTGCATGGGTTAAAGGGGGAAGGGCACAGGGAGGAGAGAAAATGCACAGACTCCACATAAAGAACCTCTCTCTTTGGCTAAACTGTTCTGGGGAACAACCATAATAAGAACTCTGCCCCTCCATTTCATTGTATAAAACATTTGCCAGATCAGCTGTGCTCCTCTGAGATATCACCCTCTGCCCCTCCCCTTGCTGGACTCTCACTCAGGACTGACTGGTTCCCAGGCTTAGAGGAATCCACCTACTTCTAAACGCAAGAGGGGGGTGGGGTGCTCACATGTCTCCAAATCTGATTACCACAAGGGACCAATCAGGCCTAATGTGTGTTTCAGGGGCTGATACCTGGGCTGGGACCTTTGTAGACTTTGGTTTCCTCTCTATTTAGAAGGCAGCTCCGTCTAGACCAGAGGTCCCCAAACCTGGCAACTTTAAGACTTGTGGACTTTAACTCCCATAATTCTCCAGCTGGCTGAGGAATTATAGGAGTTGAAGTCCACAAGTCTTAAAGTTGCCAAGTTTGGGGACCCCTGATCTAGAAGGACTAACTTTTCTTCTATAGGCATGCAAATAATCCACTTTATGTCTATGGATTCGGGCCTTTTCAGATCTAAAAAGCAGCCATCCAGTTCCATAAGAAAAAAAAAACTCATTCCCTACTCATTCAGACTATCATCCTATTTGCTGAACATTACAACCTAAAGAAGAATTCTTAAACCTTCTCTATATCCAGTTTTTCACAGTCTACCAATAGTAATCTTGACACCAAAGGTCAAAGGAACAGTGCATCAGAGTGCCAGAATATAAAGCAACAATTTTTAGTAGGGATCCTTTAAAAGGCCCTGTTGCTAAGGATCAGATCGGGAAATCACTGAGTTCTTGTTAGATATCATTTCTATTTAATGTGGAATCTCAATTGTTTGGATGAAAATTTTTAATATTGTACTGTACCTCTGGGATTGAAAGCATATGAATCCTATTTGCAACAGCTAAAAATAATAATATTAAGGCAGGAAAGTTATAAGCTGTTGTTAAGCAAGAAAACATCAGGCCAATGAATTTCCTGTCCAGTTGATTTCTATTTATTTAGTCTCTATGCATATTTTACTACCATTTCTGACAACACACTTTTAACCAATAACAACATAATAACCGAAATAAAATAACTAGCCCAATTCAGTCATTGTCTCTGGGTGGTGGTGATGATCCTGTGGAGTTTGGATTTATATAAAAGTTTTTTAAAAGTTACCAACATTTTTTCCAGCAGTGTTTCAATGCAGTAAAAAAATGGCAAGCTAATTTAATAAGAGCTTTTCAAGTCTATTAATTCTAATATTTACATGATCTTTTTTAAGCTTATGTAAATGAGCACTGCATGAGTTGCATGCTCTAGAGTCTAGACATCAAAGCTGGGTAGGTTTCCCATTATAGAATATTATACTTTTGGCTGAGAGATGATTTAGCATTATACTCTAAAAGCTACAGCATCCTCCAATATCCCTTCAACATATCCATGCAGCCTTAGCAATGGAAGCACCACTTAAGCAACTATATACCATAGGAAGCCTGCAGATTTTAGAAATTTAAGCAAAATACACAAACACTTGAACATCAAATATTCCTTTTAAAATGCATTATCATATAACACCTTAAATTACTCATATGAACAAAAGCTCAGATCCCTAATTTAAGAGGCTGCTGAGATATGACTATAACAGCCATTGTTTCCTTATTAGCACAATACTGTGCAATTTCACTTTAAAGAGCATTATTTGTGAAGCTTAATTCTATTCTGAATGTCTTATCAGGAAAAGAAGTAATCTCTTTCCCTCCCTCCCTCCTTCCCTTCCCTCCCTCTCCCTCCCTCTCTCTCACACACACACACACAAACTCACTTTATCACCATTACCAATGGGGGAAAACATTTGGGAAAAACATTTGCAAAACATCAAAGTCAATTTAGAGCATACCAATGATGATCCAAATACACACCTGACAAGTGATGTATTATGGTTATTTGGAAGCTATCAATTCTCTAGTTTTAACCTGCTTGCTCCAGCTTGAGAATTAACAACACAAATGTAGGCTTTTCTGGTATCTGAACTACTGTACTGCAAGCCCAAAGTTCATATAACTTAATTTTTAGAAAAAGGGGCCTGGCAACTTGGCCTACATATTCTAACTGTGGTGGATAGTTCAACATGTGGAAGGAGGGAATTTTGTCCTCCTTAGTGCAATAGATCATGTGCATGTAATTTTCTCAATTCTCATTCCCTATCATATGCAATAGTAGCCTCCTCTTTAACATAGTAGCTTCCTTGAACATGACTGTGTGTGTATACATAAACACACACATACGTACATATTTATTCAGGCAAACACAGTGATTATTTTTCTCTACATAGCCAAGTATAGGGTTACCAGTTCTGAGTTGCATACAGATACTAGAGGATCATGATGAGACACAAAAACCTAAGTTTTTGTCATCTTCTAGTGAATGACCAAATTTTTTTTATATCCTGGATATAAGCTGTCCTATCTAACAAGAAGAAAAATCTGGGGTCAATGCATGGTCTGTTAGCAGATGATGTAGCCTTTTTGCTAAAATCACAATACAGATTTTGTTCAATTAATGCCTGGGTAAGTTCAGAAAGGCTGGATAAAAATATACTAAATGAGTAGAGATTCTGAGCAAGCTAGTTACTGTCATCTCTATTCTTAGAACAAGCACTTTTGCCCTGCTCCCAAGTGCTCCAACAAACTACTTGATTCAGCATTAATTAATGTTGCAAAAGCCTTAAGTAAACATTGATGCTTACTTCATTGCCAGTTCCTTGGAAATCCAGCCCAATAAACTTCCCCAAACTACTGATCAGTAAGATAGCTTAGCTGTTAACCTTTCTTTAGTTCCAATCTTGAATCAGCAGAAACAGATCTGTGTTTAGGATACTGCTAAGTTGGTAAGGACTTCCATTTTTTGCAGGAAAAAAAATCCAACTGGAGTATAGCTAATCTATGTATATAAAAGTGAAATACCATGCATCATCACAAAATCTCCAGAACCGTAAAGCCTACAAACTTGAAATTTGGCACATATGTTCCTCTTGGCTTCTAGGTGCTCACTAAGAAAGGATTTTTTGAAATGATCATCAGAACATTATTTCATATATTATTATTGACGCGCTCTAATGCTAAGGAGTTCTACTCCCCCTCCCCACCTGAAAAGAAATATGTTCCACATGCAAAACACAAGCAGAGAGGAGTTTCAGTTCAGTTTTATTTTCAGAGCACCAAGCAGCTTTAGTACAGAACAGTTTGTTTGTTTGTTTGTTTGTTTATTTATTTATTTGGATTTATATGCCGCCCCATCCCCGGAGGGACTCGGGGCGGCTCACAGAAAAATATAACATCCATGTAAATATTTTAAAAATATTAACCTAATCCAAATAACCAATAAAATTTCACACTAAAATGTCCAATTAAAACCCCCAGTCTCCTTCAATCCAGGCCGGCCTGTGAAAACAGCCAGGTCTTTAGATTGCGGCGGAAGGAACGCAGGTCTGGAGCCAACCGCAACCCCAGGGGCAGCTGGTTCCACAGGGTGGGTGCTCCCACAGAGAAGGCCCTACCCCGGGGAGCCGCCAATCAACATTGTCTTGTCGACGGCACTCCGAGGAGGCCCTGCCGGTGGGAGCGCACTGGGCAATTGGAACTCGATGATGGCAGGAGACGCTCCTGCAAGTACCCCGGACCCAAGCCATGTAGGGCTTTATAGGTTAACACCAGCACCTTGAATCTTACACGGAGCTAAGTTGAGCTAAGCCACATCCAGGCTCCTTGCTGTCTCCTTCTTGACCACACAGCAAATACTATTTCAGTTTCCAGACAGCCCTCAACTCTCTCACACACTGACAGTACACTAGCCAGATGAATACCGATGGATGCTGCTAGGCAGAGGCAGAATTTTTCCCCCTTATTTTCCTCCCCAAAACTAAGCCCAACCACATAGTTTCGTAGCGAAGCATGGGTATCGAGCTAGTACTTGATAAAAGACTAAAATGGATATGCCTTTCCCCCCATCTATGACTCTAAATGGAATGGGGGAGAAGATCCATGCTATCATTCTCACCAGTCAGAATTCAATTCATTGTACAACGCTCATTCATATGTTATAGCCCCCAGATGCAATTACAAATTTGTAATTTGTAGGAAGCATCACTAAGAAGCTTGAAAGCCACTGCTGGTTGGAAAAGGCAGCGTTGCTCAAGATGGATTAAAGGTCTGAGCTTTCCTGGATCTACTTTTCCCAGATTCTCTTTGCAAAGAACATATGGCAATTTAAGAAGGAGAGGTTGGAAACATTGCTTGAGGGCAACGGCATCAAGGGCCTATGAGAAGCCGCAGTTCTGACATCTGGTTTCCATGGCAGGCCAGGAGTACAATTTTATTAAACACTTCTGTTTCAATTTCTCTACTTGTACCAAATGATACATTACCCCAGATGCATTTGTGAGCTGCCTTCTCATTGCATCGGTAGACAACACACAGTAAGTATCGTTTACACACAAATATATTCCCCACCTTCCCAACAGCTTTCAAAGAGTACAGAAATAATTGCAAAAGTTGCTTTATTTCTTTAGGTAGGTTTTCTTTCCAAGGCAAACAGGCAAACTGCAGAACAGCCCCCAAACTACAAAGGCCCAGAAATTCCTTTCTTCTATGATTCACACCTCTGCTGGAAACAGGCACCATTTCCAAGGTACCTAGAAGCAATTACTGGCTCTGTCTCAAGGAGGTTGGCTGCTTCCAGATGAATCTCTCCTCTGTAGGCAGGAGTGGTAGAAATGGCAAAGGAAGGAGGAAGCAGTGAGCAATTATTTCTTTTGGCCGGCAGAAGGGGAAAAGAAGGCATAAAATAGCAAAAGGAATAGCATTTAGACTTATATTTACTGCCCACAGTGCTTTACAGCACTCTCTGGGCAGTTATCAACATATTGCCCCCAACAATTTGGGTCCTCATTTTACCAACCTCAGAAGGATGGAGGGCTGAGTCAACCTTGAGCCCTGTCAAACTCAGGCTGTGGGCAGAGATAGCCTGCAATACTGCACTTTAACCACTGCACCACCAGTGCTCGTATACATGCCTTAGAGCAGGGATGTCAAACTCAATTTCATTGAGGGCCGCATCAGGGCTGTGCTTGATCTCAGGTGGCCAGGGTCGCTGTGGCCAGGATGGCCATTGCCAGCTTGATATCACTCGTGTCAGGGGCACCTGTGGCAGCCCAAGTGCTGTGCCAGCGACCACGGCCTCCCAAGCTCCTTTTTCGGCTGGGACAGCCTCCTGCAATTCTCCGCCAGTGAAAACGGAGATCAAGAGGGCAGCCCTCCCAAGCTCTGTTTTCACTGGCAGATGCCATTCCAGCCGAAAACGGAGCTCAGGAGGGTCGCATTTTTACTGCCAGAGGCACCGCGGGCCAGTCCTTTGCTGTTTCTAAGGAGGCCCTGTGGGCCAGATCTAACCACCCTGCAGGCCAAACCGGGCCACTGGGCCTTGAGTTTGACACCCCTCCCTTACAGATTTCAGGGACTCTTTTCTCCATGGCTCCAAACCCACAAGGATGTCTTAGGAAAGAGCAACAACATGAACTTGAATATACTTAATTACCATACAAAGTCCTTAGCAAGATTATGCAGGTTTGGTCAGCTCATATAGACCAAAAGGCAAAAGTGAGAATAGCAAGTGATGCCCATAGAACAAATCAACAGTGAACAGAAGTAACATAGACATTATGGGACAGGTGATGATGAAGACATATATGCATATATACATCCTCTACCTAAAAGCACAAACTACCTCTATCTGCCTGCAAAGAATATTCAGATCTACAATTCTGCTCCTAATAAATTGTATATATCAAACTTTCAGAAACTGAGTTTGGTGATCTACTTAGTTAACTTTAAAAAGCACAGCTGAATACAACAAATAGTGGCGATGTTCACTCACCATCCTTATCTATAATGAACTGAACTATATTACTCAATATCCTGGGTTTCTCTGATACAATGAACAAGAAATTAATCTCAGTGGCCGAATTCATGTGCTGTATAAGGCTGAAATGTAGTTGATAGGTTTGTACTTTAAACCTATGCCTGGTTGTGCAAATTCTAGAGAAGGAGTGTCCAACCTTGGCAACTTTAATACTTGTGAACTTCAACTCCCAGAATTCTAGCTAGGGAATTCTGGGATTTGAAGTCCACAGGTCTTGCCAAGGTTCTAGGGCAAACGCATAACCCTGTAATGCAGACTAGAGTTATTTAAACTGATAACCTGAATTCTGCAGACCAGCTTTGAGAGGTCCAACAGTATCCATAACACTGACTGAACTTATCGGTCCATATTATATATTGGTCACTTCCAAGAGCATACACACTGACATTCCTCAATTGATGTTCATCAGATGGTTTTGACAGCAACTCCTATGAGCCTTAGTCCCAAAGGTTGAAAGTCAGAAACAACCAGAATTGCAAACCAAATGTATCAAGGTTACCTGACTGGGAAACACTTACTGTATATTATTCCTTCTCTGGCTCCAGATATCAAAGCGACTAAGCAATTCTGCAATGTTATCAGTTCAGTATTTTGATAAGGAAACTTGATAAGGTCATGGAAACAGCTTGCAGCAGCTTATGTATTATCACTTCAAGATAGTCAGTTTGGTGTGGTGGTTAAAACAACAGTTTAGGCCCTGGGAGACTGTAGTCCTGCTTGAGGCACAAAATCAGCTGCGTGACCTTGGGCCAGTCAATCTGCCTCAGCTCTAGTAAGGAAGTAATGGCAAATCATCTCTGAAAAGTTGCCAAGAAAACTTCAGGGTGTTGTCCATGCAGACACTAGAAGTCAACACTGACTTGAAGATACATACTCACACAGATTCCAACTTCACTCATTTAGCCTAGGAAAGTACCGTATTAGAAGGTCCCTTCCAACCCCATTATTCTACCTTCTATATTCCCTAGTCAAGAAGCAAAGTCCCAGTTTAATTTAGTTCATGTTTGTTTGCAGAGAAGAGGCAAAAAGCAAATGTTCTCCTTTGGCTAACTCATAACCCCTGGGAATGTTGTCTGTACTCAAGAGTTCTGCACCTTAGGACAGTAGTACAATTAATTCCCTATAACCCCTACTTGAAACCAGAAAGAAGAATCCATAAGATTATGAGATTCAAGGTGTTGGTATTAACATTCAAAGTCCTTCATGGCTTGGGTCCGAGGTATTTGTGGGAGCGTCTCCTGCCAACATCGAATGCCGATCGCCCTGTGCGAGCGCACAGACTGGGACTTCTCGGGATGCCGTCCGCAAGACAGAGTTGGCTGGTGGTGCCCCAGGGAAGGGCCTACTCTGTAGCGGCTCCTGCCTTGTGGAATCAACTGCCCTTGGGGCTCCATTTGGCTCTGGATCTCCGCTCTTTCCGCCACTATCTGAAAACTTGGCTGTTTGAACAGGCCAGGCTGGACTGACCTCTTGGGTGGGGGGGGTTAAATTGATTTTATTTGGGCTTGTTGGGTTTAATTTGTTTTTAAAGTATTTATTGTTTGTATTTTTAGTTGTGAGCCACCCCGAGTCCTTTCGGAGAGGGGGCGGCATACAAGTCCAATTATTAAATTAAATTAAATTAAATAAGGTAGCTTGGTTCTTAAAGCTGACTCACCACAATTCTCCACCCTTTATGGCAACATGAAGTACCACCAAATGGCTTTAAAAAAAAATTCTCAGGCACATTTGTAGTTTCCTTTTCTTCCCAATGCCTTAGGGATAAACTATATTGTTCAATGTCATGCTCCTATCCACTCCAGCCAGCCAAAAGGTTTGAGGACAGCACAAAAAGTATGTGAACCCTGGGTTCTTTTGCTTCACGTTCAAGAGTTGTTGCATTTCTCAATCCCCTTTGCTGGGAGGGACTGAGTAAGTGGAAAGTGTGCGTATGTGTGTGTGTGTGTGTTTCTAACCCCCCCCCCGTGTGTGTATGTGTGTGTAAAGGGAGAGAGAAATACACCAACCATTAAAGAATCCCTCTTTTGCCTTGCAAATTCCCAGTCACCATATTAAGCCCCTGGGTGCTCTTTACAACCTTTTGGGAGGGGCTACTTTGTTTTCCTCTTTCCTCAACCACACTCTTCAAACAAAACATGAAAGAATGTTCCCGATTGGTTTTAAAGCTTTAAGCTTCTCCTTGCTGTGTTTTGTTTTGTTTTGTTAAAGAAACAACAACGGATAATCCAAACGCACATATCCGTATACTTAATCGCCTAGTGCACGCACGCACACACATCCACACCCAACACCTATCACCACCCTTAAGTTATACTTTTAGAAAAGAGCTGGGACCATCATCCAGCGGCTCCATACTTCTGGCGTATGTTAAGATGACCTGACCGCGCCAGTTCCATACAAAGCAGAAGCTAAGAAGGAGAACCGTCTAACAGGAAGCAGCGAAGGCTGCTTTGTATTTTAAGGCATTCCTTCCCCACCTTCCCCGCCGCTGCCGTTTCTGAAAGAAACCAGCGGTGGGGCCCCCGCGCCCCTCTTCCACGCTTCAAGTTATCTTCTGAAGAAGAGACCCCGGGCTGGGCTCGGCTGCGAACGAACTCCCTCCGCAGAAGAGCGGAGCCCGCGTCCCCAGCGAGGACCCAAGCCCCAACGCTTACCTGCTTTAGGTAGGGCAACTAGGCGCTCCTCCCTTCCAAGAAGGTCGGAGCTCGGCGGAGCTGAGGAGCCGGCGGGATTGGCCGTCCGGCGGCCCCTGGGACCCCTTTCTCCCACCGGCCGGAGCCGAAAGTTGAGCTGGCAGGCGCGGGTGGCGGAAGGGGGGGGCGTGTCGTGGCGAGGCTGGGAACGACGCGGGTGGGAGGCGAGACTGAGCAAGGTCCCTTCTCTCTCTCTCTCTCTCTCTCTCTCTCTCTCTCTCTCTCCCTCGTCCTCGAGTGACGCTCCCGGGCTTTCTGTTGTTGGAAGCTACCCGCTTGACACGAGCATGACATCAGGCTCCATTCAGGGTGCTTATCAGTCCCCCGGCCAGCCCCTCTGGGCAACCAGATTGCAGGCTAATAAATCACCGCCGTAGCCCCGCTCTCGGCTAGCGGAGAAATCTTTGGGTGTCGAGTAACCGAGCTCTCGCCTTACGTACCAGGAGCCCGTCCCCCCTGCCCAGGTTCTGTGTGGCGCTGCGATTCCAGACCTGGTTTTGTAGCTGGCGCTCGGGCTGGTTTCGTCCCCGCCTCTCCTCTCTTTTTTTCTGCGTTCTGGCTGTGTGCGAGACAACAAATCCCATCCCAGGAGTTGAAAGAGTCGAGAGTCTGGTTGGTTTGACTAGGTCCAGAGAGACGCTCTCGCTCTCTCTCTTCAGCCTAGTTTCACCAAACGCCCAGGTGGAGAAATTCCTACAGAACTCTGCATAGCCCCAGAGGAGCGGTATACAATTGGTGCGCTTCAACCTTTGGTGCGTTGAAAAGATGCCAGGGGTTACTCTTACATTTCCTTGATATTTTAAGGATCCACTTTGAAAAGGGGAGACTGTGAGTTCAAGTGCTGCCTTAGTCGTGAAAGGCAACTGAGTGACGACTTGGGCCAGTCAATCTCAGCCGATTCACCTCGCAGGATTGTTGTGCAGAAAATAAGGAGGAGGAAGGTGTGTTTGGATATGTTAGCTTGAGTTATTTGTAAAGATAACCAAGGCAGGATACAATAGAGGAAGAAATGAGGAGGATTGCTGGCTCTAAGGGTGGAGTGGGGCCTGTCTGCCTTTTTTTTACCTGTTAGTCATCCTGAGGTCAGCAGCCCTATTACACAAATTAGAGCTGGAAAGATGACAACCTGCCTGCTAGGGTAGCCGATATAATTCAGCCAAACTGTAAATTAATAGCACCATTGGCAATAGAATATCATATAGCATTGCCAAAAAGGGCAGGTTTGTCCCAGGGAGCGTTAGCGTGTTGAACAACTGGCTGTGAGGGACAGGCATGGTCCACAGAATGATTCCTGAACTACATAGTTACATAAAAAAAGAAAAGAAGTTTGAGCCCAATGTGACAAAGGAGGAGAATGGAAAAGTATTGGATATGTAAATCCTTTTTTGAAATTGTACAGAGTTTTCAAAAGGTTCATCTGCTATTGCTCATAGCTGGCAAGCAGGGAGGGATTAAGCTTCTATAGGTGTCTCTAAATCTTTTGCCTACTGAGGGGCCCTCAAAATCTGCCTCAAAATTGGAGAAAGTTATCAAGAAAATTATGGACTGCGCAGAAATGAGTAAACTGACATTTGAAATTAGAGAGCAAGAAAATATTTTATAAAATATGGGACTTATTTTATCAATGGTTAGATAATAAAATATGGAAGTGAAATATTTTATAATACTCTATAATAGAATTGTTAGAGATAAAGTATTGTAAGGATAAAATATGATTGAATAAATGGTGATGATGAAATGAATGTTATGAAGTAGGCTAAGTTAAAATGGGGATTTGCTCATATAAAATGATGAAATGCAAGTAAGTCCATTAAATAATTAATGATTATATCAGAAGTATATATAACTTACATATGAGGATTAAAAAGTATTTAGAAGGGAATGACTGTAGAGATTGCACACAAGAGACTACTACCAACCGACACACTGTATGTAACTGAAGATGGTTTTATGTTTTTTGTTTGTGTTTTCTGTATGTTTGTTTAAAAAAATAAAAAACTTTTCCAAAAAAAATCTGCCTCCAAAGACACTTTAGGGCAGAACAAATAAAACACGATGATTTATTGTTCAATCATAATGCTGAACACATTTCATTCTTGAACAGATTTAAACTGAACTTTAACTCAGATATTCTATGCATGCTTAAAGTATTTTATGAAAACTTGAATATATAGTAGTGAAACATTTCTCATCTTGTTCCACTTCCTAATATGGAAACCAGCAGATGTTTTAGCATACCTGAATCTGACCTTTCTCAAACAGCTTAAATACAAATGAGGTTGGTGAATAGAGATTTTAAGAGTACAGGTAGTTCACTGCTTAAAACCACAATTGAGCCCAACATTTTTGTTGCTAAGTAAGAGTTTTGTTAAGTTAGTTTTGCCCCATTTTACAACCTTTCTTTCCACAGCTGTTAAGTGAATCACTGCAGTTGTTAATTACTAACATAGTTGTTAAAACGAACTTGGCTTCCCCATTGACTTCACTTGTCGCTTGTCATGATTCTGGGATCCTGCAACCATCGTAAATACATGCCGGTTTCCAAGCATCCAAATTTTGGTCCTGTGACCATTGAGAAGCTGCAACAGTCATAAATATGAAAAAAACATTCATAAGTCACGTTTTTCAGTGCCACTGTAACTTTGATCACTAAACAAATGGTTGTAAGTAAAAAACTACCTATATTCAAATGCATACTTAAAAAGTTGGTGATGTCTGTTTCTGAATATTTTTTTTTACATGGTTAATGTCTGTGGCTGACAAGTCACAGATAAAAAAAGAGGCATCCTGGTGAAAGGAGGACACTGGGCACTTGCAACCAGCCAGCCTGGTGCATTCTTTCAAAACAACCCTCAATTTATCTTCAAAAATAGCCCAACTAACAGGATACAGGTTCACAGGAGGAGTTAAGAAGAGTAGTACCAGGGATGCTTACCCTCTTTACCATATGCTGCTCCTCTATGCCTTCCTGCAATAATCCCCTTCCCCCCCACCAAAAATAAAAATAAAAACTGTAAAAAGTATGGTGGTATGAAATGCTTTCTTAACAATGGAAAATCAGTAATGAACTCATTGGCAACACACAGCTATCAAAATCTGGCTCTCTTTCTTGATTTAAATTGGCTCTAGTGCTCGTTCAGAAGAGCATTAAACCCATATCAATAAAGAGTCCACAATAAGACTTGACACGAATTTCAAAAAATGCTGCTCCAGCCTCACATGGCCAGATGCTTCTATGGACCTCAGGTGCCCAGTTTCTACTTTACTGAAGCCAAGCGAAAATGGGCATAGAAATCCATGACCAAAGGAGAGAGGTATTGTCCATAGCAGCCTGAAGTTGATAATAGGAGCTGGCCAGATTCTAGCTGCTTATCCCAATTGCAATCCCTTTATCAATGAAGTATGCTAAATGGTATCCACTGCTAGAAAAAAATGGGAAAATACTAGTATTTAAAACTAGAACAGCCACAGACAACTTTAAATTTATATTGTGGGTAGTGATGATGGGATGAAAGCAATTTAATATGTTTTTTAATTTGTATCCTACCTTTATAATTTTGACTTACAACTCAAAGTGGCAAACATATTGAGCACACCTTTCACCTCCTATTTTCCCCCCAAAACAACAACCCTGTGAGATGGGCTAGGCCAGCAGTGGGCAAACTATGGCCCGGGGGCTGGATCCGGCCCATTCTCGCTGTTCTATCCAGTCCATGGAGCCGAAATAGCAGAGGTTCTCTTGCTCTCCCAGAAGGCTACGTGAAGTAATCTAACTTTGAATTTATATTAGTTCACACAAACACTCCGTCCATGCTTTTGTTCCGGCCCTCCGGTCCAGTTTAAGAACCCATTGTGGCCCTCGAGACAAAAAGTTTGCCCACCCCTGGGCTAGGCTGAGAGAAATAGTGACCAGCCCAAAGTCATTCCACCAGCTTTCATGTCTAATGTAGGACTAGAACTCACAGGTTCCTGGTTTCTAGCTTAGTGCCTTAACCACTAGACCAAACTGGCTCTCATATTTATATAAAAGAAATGCCTAAATATTTAGTTCTTTTCTCTGGCTTTGTGTTAAGAACTTTGATGGGCTCCTTTAGGCTCAGGCTGACATAAGGAGGGTGTTATGTATATTTCTTGGGGTGACTGTTGCCCTTTTTGTAAAGTTGTTTTCCTTCTGTTTTCATTTGGTGAAACTGCCCAGTATCCTTTTGGAAATGAGCAGTCTAGAAAATTGTCAAACAAATAGATAAATTTCCTGGTGACCTTTTTGCAGTGCAGATTAAAACAGGATTCATCATAAACCTGCTTTGTATTTGCCTCCTAATTCCAGTTTACTGCCCTAAGATTTCTACGTATGTTTCTTTTCTTACCTGGTCATCATTTCCTTGTTCACCCTGTTCCTTCTTGTTAAAAGAGTATGGCCTTTTGTTCTTTAATGGTTCTACAATATTTACATCTGCCTAATCTGCTCCTTTTGGGATTTCTTGATTTAAAACCCATGCTAATTTTGTTTCCTTTTCCTCATGTGGATGGCAGCCCACAGGCCTGATGATTAGGGCCACAGACTTCACAATCAGTGGCCATCTGTTTTGTGGTGAAAATTCACTTCCCAACCATCTCCTGAATGCCAGCTTTCACTCTTAATTTCTTCAGACTCTGCTGGTGTGTTAGGCTCAAGCTATTAGACCTGCTTGGGTTTTAGCAAAAATATCCAAGCTAGGTTACATTTTAACATGTTAAACGTTTAGCCAATTTTTTTTTCATATTTTATTTTTACTAATTTGTACTTGTAATATGAAACACACATTATGTGTTTCAATCTTTAAGTTTTATAGGATAATAAATTTCTAGTACAATAAGAATACTCATGTTCATAGTCATAATTTTGTAAGCAGTAATGCCAATAAAACATTGCTGTTGCAGGCTGTGTGTATATGTTGTTAAGTATATCTGTCTTCAGCAAATGGATATGGACTCAGATGTATGTATTATTTACTAAATTAAGAGTTCTAGCCAAGACCACAAAATAATCAGCAGGATACATTGCTTCACTGAATGCATAAAATAGGATGGTACAATTATGGCTCACTCACTCCATAGCAGGATAGGCTTGTGCCAGATTTCCAGTACTACACTTCATATCCAATCTAACCAAATATACTAAAGATCAAGATATCCAGAATTATGGGCATCATCAACCTGCGCCACACTGGTTACTTTCAGTTTGGTAGACAAATATACCAATAAATCAGAGGAGCACCTATGAAACCACCACTCTCAGGACTCGTAGCAGAGTCCATAAAGCAGCTCCTAGAACCATAGCACTCCCACAGATGCACCCCAAATATAGATTTAGTATGTAGATGATACCCCATCATAATAAAAAAGAAACAACTAGAAAAGACACATGAATCAACAACATCTTCAAAGAAATTAAATTCACAAGGGAAAAAGGAAAAAAAACATACTACCCTTCCTGGATATCCTCATCAGCAGAAAAAACAATGATAAAATAGAAACACAAGTCTATTGAAAAACAACCCACATTAGCCAACTCCTCCAATACCAACCCAATCTACAAAAAGAGCTGTGTAGAGATATAATTTTGAGGCATACAAACACATTGCAATAATCCAAAATGCCAGATAAAGGAAATAACCATCTAGAGTCTCTACTAGACAATGTCTTCCAGCAAAATGAACACCTACACAACTTTATTAAAAAGTGCTTGATCATTCAACTCTTTACAGCACACCCAGTACAAGCTAAGAAAAAGATAACACTACCACACATTAAAAATAACTGAGAAACAACCTATTACTACAACCACATAGCATCACATAGCACACAAGCCAACAGAAGTCTTCCAAAACATCTTAAGTAAACCAAAACACTCAGTAGGCCAACAGCAAAAAAAAGTAGTCATTCAAATATTCAGTGGAAGAACTGCAACAGCCCTTGATTAGGACAGACAGGCAAAAAATTAACAGTGTATCATAAACACCAAATAGTAGTCAGAAGATAATATGGAAAATCCATAATTTCACAATACATGGATAGACTCAGCTATAGTTTCAATTGAGCATTTGAGACCAAACTGTATCCAAAAATGCTAG
Organism: Naja naja; assembly: GCA_009733165.1. Classification (NCBI taxonomy): domain Eukaryota; kingdom Metazoa; phylum Chordata; class Lepidosauria; order Squamata; family Elapidae; genus Naja; species Naja naja. The sequence goes on along the minus strand of CM019149.1, from coordinate 143,012,903 downwards.
TGAATTTATTGAAGGTTGGTATTCAAAGAAATCAGCCATCAACAGTCATGTATACACCATTCAAAAGTGGCAATTTAAAAAAGCTAAGAAGGAAACAAAAAGAGCAGAACACATCCTTTCCCATAGCTAAAACCCAAATAAGCAGGGATTAACACCCAGGCAAACAATGAAGGACAAAACAATGTTCTGATCAAGAAACTACCAAGGAGAAAACCACATCCCTACCAACATTGGCAGGGCAAGTGACTGTATATAAACATGGAGCAAATCCCATGCTCACCAGCGCTGATAATGTTATCTGGTGGAATAATGAAATGCCTGCAGGCAAACAACCAAGCTTAGAGAGCTCCAAGAATTCTACCATTCATTCCTGAGCTACACATATTCTCTTTGATTACTGTCTCTCCTCTAGATTAGAAAAGCCAGACTTTTTAAGGAATCCCTAGTGATCCTTTCCTGTGTGATGTGCTGACCATTACCTCATATTGGCAGTGACTTGTGTTTAATGTATATGTTTCTGGATGACTAGGTGGTGTTGACTATTAGCTAGATAACATCAGAGGCATCCAGGGCAAGCCACAATTTCATCAGAATGACCGAACGTGCATGATGATATTGCAGGATCATTTCCATCCCTTTCGTACTTGCACGCCACACATTGTGACTCATGAGCGAAAGAAAAGATGACATTGAAATGCACTTATCATCTCTCTCTCTCTCTTTCTCTCTCTTGCTTGCCTCCCACACAGATGCTCATGTTTGATTTGAAGTTTTGCCTCCCTGCCGGCTCTCTATAATGGCTTTTGTTGAGGTTTCAGGCGTTTAGAAAAGCATGGAAAAGAGACGGTGTATTTTTGCTCTCCACCCATCTGGCAGAAAAGACATATTGAGGACATTTTCCTTTTTCATGGCAGTTTTCCAATTCTCATTTTTGGGATGGCAGCCTTGATAGTGATCTTCTTGTTCTTGGGCTGGACGCTGCTGCTTTGTCACAGCTGGTTTCGTATCCTGACTATGGCACCATATCCATTCAGGCATGAATGCACTGGCCAAGTTTAATTAACGCATTATGTTAATGCTTTTGTGTTTGTGAGGAAGGGTAAGAGGCAGGCAGTTGGACAGCACAGGAAGAAAAATCTTGTCAGGATAGCTGTGCTGACAGCAGAGCCTATTCCTACTGCTGGATTGAATGACAGTGCTGACAAGGACAACATTTAAGTGAACATGGATGCACAGAATGCCAGTCAGCCGCTTCTGGAGTTTCCTCAGGACACAAAGTTTGTTGTCTCTTGAGAGATACTCTCAGATTAAATTGGCTCTGGTCTTAAACTGATCCTGGTTTTAAACTGCTCCATAGTTCATTGGCCTCTGCTAGAAATCCTGATGATTTTTAGTCCTGACCTATTCCTATGGAATGATACCCAGCAGGAAGCAACTTGGGCCCAAGGTCAACCTTGAGACATAGACAATAACAAAACTGTAGTACCTCAATGCAAGAACAATGAAGAATATTCAGTCGCGTTTCCATTATAACTTTTTGCCATGAAACATGTGATTTCAATTGCTTTCCTCCATTGCTTCTTTTCAGTAGCACTTAATATGCAAATCCTTTCCAGTTCTTCATTGATAGTTTGATAATAATTATCTGAGGTGGAACAGGATGAAAACTGACATTTTATTTCACAATCCCTGGTGGGGCTTAAAATATATGATTGTCAATCCTCTTTAGATCAAATTCATCTCCTCTTTACCTCTGAGCATGTTTCTGGCCAGTGGTGGGATTCAAAAAATTTTACTACTGGTTCTGTGGGCATGGTGTGGCTTGGTGGGCATGGCTTGGTGGGTGTGGCTTGGTGGACGTGGCAGGGGAAGGATACTACAAAATCTCCATTCCCTCCCCCCCACTAACCTGCTTTCCAGATCCGTTCTCCTGTGCAGGGCAACAAAAGAAGACCCAGCCAATCAGCTGGGACTCGGGAGGCAGAGAATAGATGGGGGCGGGGCCAGTCAGAGGTGGTATTTGCCGGTTCTCCAAACTACTCAAAATTTCTGCTGCCAGTTCTCCAGAACTGGAAAGAACCTGCTGAATACTACCTCTGTTTCTGGTCCAATTGAAGGAGAAGCGATTAAAATATCAGGGGTTGCTGGAATATACTCCTCTGCTTTAGGTAACTGACTAGTTAGTCAAAACTCTGGGGTTACTTTTTTCATTGGCCAAGTATCAATTGGCATTATCAACTGATACTTATTCCACTGGGCATTCACACGCTGCTAAGTAAGCAAATAAAGCAAAAGATTGCTGAGAATATAAGAGCCACAGGGCAGGAGCCATGTCTCCTTTGTTATGGGTTTTAAGATGTTCCCGAGCTGTGCTCTGCCCAGATCCCTTTGGATATTTTAACTGCTATGGGCATGCCCTGTTTCCTCTGGTTATGTTGTGGCTTCCTTCCTGGTGAGTCTGGCTTTGGCATCAGGACAACCAAGACTTCCATTGAGAAATCTGTTCACATAAAGTCTAACTGGTGTTTCATAAACCACTGGAAGGAACCTTGATATAACCCAAGCCCCTATTCGATGCAGAATCCACTGCACATTTCTGTCAAAAGACCATCCAGCTGTTGCTTATGTAATAATAACAAAAAGGGAATGAATTCATCACGTCATGTGGTAGCCCGTTCCATTGTGGACTCATGAGAGAGTGCTAAGTACATGCATTAAAAATATTTCCTGAAAGATAATTTTTCCCTGTAAAGAAAGAAAGAAGAAATCCCAAGAAATCCTTGTAAGTTGGGACACTTTTTACACACCCATTAAGTATCATGTGAAACCATTAGACAGAGTTTCAGAAATGTTGTAACAGGCAACTCCCAGGACAAAGCAGTGCTGGTTTCAAACAGGAGGAACTTCTCTACATATTCTCCATTAAGAGAATTTCCTTTGGCTTAATTCAAAAAAGTTCTGCCATTTAAGTTGTAATGGCTCTTTTGTTTAATGAACCTTATGGTCTTGGGCAAAAGTAGCATCACCTTGGGCAAGACAGGATTTGTGCATTTTGCCCATTAAAGTAGACAAGTATGTGCTTTGCTGGGCAATGTGTCCCCATTGTCCCCTACAGCACAGCTTTAATGCTGCTGTGCCTGATCTGCATGAGGAATGGTGAATCTTGACCATTTTAGAATAGAATAGAATAACAGAGTTGGAAGGGACCTTGGAGGTCTTCTAGTCCAACCCCCTGCTTAGGTAGGAAACCCTATACCATTTCAGACAAATGATTGTCCAATCTCTTCTTAAAAACTTCCAGTGTTGGAGCATTCACAACCTCTGGAGGCAAGTTGTTCCACTGATTAATTGTTCTGACTGGCAGGAAATTTCTCCTTAGTTCTAGGTTGCTTCTCTCCTTGATCAGTTTCCACCCATTGTTCCTTGTCCTGCCCTCAGGTGCTTTGGAGAACAGCTTGACTCCCTCTTCTTTGTGGCAGCCCTTGAGATATCAGAACACTGCTATCATGTCACCCCCTAGTCCTTCTTTTCATAAGACTAGACATATCCAGTTCCAGCAACCATTCTTTATGTTTTAGCCACCAGTCCCCTAATCATCTCTGTTGCTCTTCTCTGCACTCTTTCTGGAGTCTCAACATCTTCTTTACATCGTGATGACCAAAGCTGGATGCAGTATTCCAAGTGTAGCCTTACCAAAGCATTATAAAGTGGTATTAACACTTCACGTGGTCTTGATTCTATCCCTCTGTTTATGCAGACTAGAACTGTGTTGGCTTTTTTGGTAGCTGCAGCATACTTTATTGGACAGAACCTGCTCACACGTACACTCCACACACACATGCTTATATGGATCAGCTAGCTCAAGATCAGGTCCAGCCATCTGTCAAAACTTGCCTTCTTCAGGCCAGCAGCGCCCAAACTTTGGGACACCAGGGACCAGTTCCATGGAGACAGGTTTTTCCATGGACCGGAGGTGGCGTGATTTTGCATGTGGCCTGCATCCCGTGGATAAGACTTCGCTTGTTTTCACAGGCCGGTTTCTGGCATGCCGTGGACTAGCACCAGTCCACAGGCGAGGGTTGGGGACCTCTGCTTTAGGGAGAATTATTGTGTTTTCTCAGCAGCAAGAGAATCCACCGATCACTTTTCTTAACTTGTCCTGCAGTAGACATGTGAGGCCAGCAACAGTTTCTGGTCCCATTGCCGAACCAGAAGAATGCTTAGCAATAAGAGCATGGTAACTCTTAAGTACTAGCACACTTAAGGGCCGTTTAAAAAATGCCCCATTGCTCACTGGGACAGCACCAAAGATCACAGGTCTAATGATAGCATTTACAGTTAAACAATGCCATGTTGAAGATGACAGACAACATCTCTGGATGACTTCTTCTAGATCCATCATATCTGGAGATAGCCAGATTGAGGAAGGCCATTAAGATAAACTTGCCTCAGCACACCTGTTTCTTTTTCCCTATAGCTAGGATTTGATGATGAAATATCCACCACAAATTGTACTCGCTACTCATTCGCTAGATTTATATCCCATCTTTGGCTATTCATTCATTAGATTTATATCCTATCTTTTTCCTTGGAGAGCTCAAGGCAAAGTACACTTGATTCTCTCCTGTCATTTTCCTCACACCTGCCGTGGAGGAAATAGATTTGGCTGAAAGACCCTGAATTCATCCACTGAATTTTCATGGTTGAGGCTATTCTTCATAAATTTTCTGGTTCTTCTGCTTCAAACTTCCTGCCAATCCATTTCAATGGATAAATCCACATTCTACTCTGGTGTCGCAGACTGAAAAGACATTATATGATTTGCAAATGATTTAAAGCACAGACAAGGTCCCCGCCTTACAGCACCAGAAACTATCTCAAGCCTTTATGGAGGAAGTGGTAGGTCAGAATAACCTGATGAAAGAAAATAAGGCATAGATTTCTGTTTATTGTTAAAGGTACTTCTAGAACACATTCAGTGGCCATTTACATTGGAAGAATACTTAATCAAGGAAACTGAATGAAAGCAGAAAATAGGGCAATCAGAAGAGGGGAGAAAACTTCACCACCAACAAAAATCCACATCTTAACTAAAACAGTACAAAATGTACAATATACATAAACATGGTGAACATAAGAGGTATGGATTTGGACTGGAGGAAAAAGTCAACATTTACTTTTTAATATTCCAAATGCTTCTGGAATTTAATAAGCTAGAAGCAGCCATCATGGCTTCATTTAAAGGAGAAGCTGATTGTCAGTTCACCTTGGGCAGGCAGTCTAAAGGGAAGAGAAGTAATCAATTGATCAATGAGAATCTCAAAAACAAAACTTTGCACCCGAGTTGCATGACTCAGCAACTGAATAAGGCTTTGAATGGCATTTTGAAGAATAGAAGGCTGGCCAAGGAATTTAGGTGGTCAGGAGGTCTGCAGAATAAAAAGGTCCCTTTTAAAAATATTTGTAAGGCTTAAAATATAATTTTTCCTTTAAATCATCATTATTAAATTAATTTAGTCCAGGGGTATCAAACTCGATTTCATTGAAGGCTGCACCAGGATTGCGTTTGACCTTGGGGGGCTGGGGTGGGTGTGACCAGGGTGGGCATGGCCAACATGATGTCACTCATGTTGGGGAGCGCCTGCGGTGGCCCAAGCAGTCTACCAGCAAAAACAGGCTCCCAAACTCCGTTTTCAGCAGTGATGGCCTCCTACAACCCTCTGCCAGCAAAAACAGAGGTTGGGAGGGCCGTGTGCGCTGGCAAGGGCACTGTGGACCAGTCCTTCGCTGTTTCCAGGTCAGCCCCACGGGCCAGATCTAAGCACCGTGCAGGCCGGATCTGGCCCCCGGGCCTTCATTTAGTCAAAACTGATTCTCATATATTTTATATGTCACAGTTAGGATACAAAGATTGAGTTTCCTCTGCAAGATGTATGAGAAAGTCTTGAAGGTCTCTCGCAATTAGAACTGAACATATCAGCCAAATGTGCTGGATGGATAGCTTTGGAGTTTCAACCAAATATGCCTGAATTGTATAAGTTCTTCACCACTTTGAAGGCACTGTTACTTCTGATTTCACTGTTTATCTCTGGCTTTACCAAAATACCATGATTACATGGTTAACTTCGGCATCCTGAGGACTATATGATAAAGGAGAAAATATGACTGCATGACTGGGGAGGGGAGAGGAGAAGAAAATGTAGATGGAATATGGGAACATGTATTCAATGAAATTCCACTTTTAAATTTGCATTGAGCATCCATGGCCAACACTGATAAAAATGCAAAGCACAAATATACAAAATCAAAAGATTAAAACTGCAACGGTGAAAAACCTGGCGGAAGAAATATGCCTGATTGCTTTTCAAAAGGTAAAGAAGGCAGCTTGCAGAGAGTATGTTCCATAGCCTGGGAATGAAACAGAGAAAGGATCTCACCTGTATGTCAAGCGACAACCTGGAAAGCCGGGAGTGTCCTGCTCATGTTAACATCCAGACAGGTTCTTAGTCAGAAGAAGAGGTCCTTCAGATATCTAGGCCCAAGGTGTTTAGAAGATTCACTAACATCTTAAATTATGCCTGGAAAACGACTGGGAACTAGTGCTGATTTTTCAACATGGGCATCCCAGCTGCCCATGTTTGTATCATTTAGAGCAGTAATTCTCAATCTTGGTATCTTCAAGATATGCAGACTTCAACTCCCAGAATTCCCTAGTCAACTTTGCCGGCTGGGTAATTCTGGGAGTTGAAGTCGACACATCTTAAAGTTGCCAGGGCTGAAAAATACTGAGTTAGAGTTTCAAAACATCTTCCAAGTATAGTCCTGCACAAAATACCATGTGAATACTTGATGAGATGTTACAAAATGTGAGTGTTCCTAAATCTGATTAGTTAAGGAAGGGGCATATACCTGGTGTATCAGCCTTAGAAATGCAAAAACAGTCCTTCTCACAGTCACCACCTGGAAATTCAGGAACAGCTGAAGCCAAACTTCCTCTCTCCAGGGAGTCCAATCCCATTCAGAAGAAGTTGAACTTCAATCCTTAAATCCAATCTCTATGGACTAATGATGCTTCTGTTTTTTCAGTGCTAGGTCATTATTGGTTCCCCTTGTGTGATCTGAACCTTTATCAACATTGCCTCTTTCTTCCACTTCCTCCACTGTGATACTAAATGTCTACAATGCAATCCTGGCTGAGGAAACATCAACCCAGTCTAGTGATATGCATGAAGTTGTCATCACCACTCTTCCTATGGATCCATCCTAAGGAAAAAATAATAACATGAAAGCTTTTCAGAACTGTAAATGCTACAGGCAGTTCAGTTAAAACAAAAAGTATAGCACAGGTTTGACATACATCAGAAAGGTAATTGTTGTTGAGCACATCTCTTATCTAACAATGCTCTTACTAACAATGTAATTAGAAGCTACAGAACCTGAATTTAAGCAAAAAAAAAAATCTGACCAGGTGTGGGCAAAAACAGAGAGAGGATTCTGCTGTATTCTGGAACAAAAAAAATGCATTTAGATGTTTGGAAACTGGATGATATGAAGTCAAACAACTTGATATACAGAAGTTGTTCCTCTCACCCCTATTCCCAGTGGAAATAATGCTGGCAGAATAATTTCTTTAAATGATAAGAAGTGTGGGCTCTTTCAGCTTTAGCTTGGTACAGTAAGAAATTAACCAGCTGTTGTCTGAATAGTATTGCCTTTGTGTTATGGACAGGAAACACTAACCTAGATTGGCTGAACATGAGCTATCCTTCCATGTAATGTTAAAAGCGTAAGAGCCACCAGATATAAAGGAAAGCTAATCCAACATATCTCATCCATTCATTCATCCATCCATCCATCCATTCATTCATATGAATACAATAATTGCCCAGGTGGAAAACAATTTAGCTTTTGTATTTACTGTAGTTCGAGAATAATCCATAAACTTTAAATCCTGAAAAACACATTTTGCTGTACTTATCATTTTGATTCCTATTGCCTTTTGGAGTAATTTCCCTTCAAAAAGATTACAAATCCAAAATCCTCTGTCCTCAATACCTGTAATTCCATATTAGCATTGTTTTTTTTTCACTAGCTCAATTGCAAGGCTATATTTCATTTTATTACTTAATTACTCTTTTTTTGTTAGATTTAAAAAACCCTAGTTTTCTGCCAGAAATTCCTGGATCATCTTTAAAAAAAAAGGCTTTCAGTTGTTCCCCAAGGTTTGGAGGTGCAGATGGTACAAGGACCACTTTGAACTACTTTTTGATTATTTGTGTTATCTACAATAGATAATTGCCTAACAAAGGCTATAATACTTTGGCCACGTCATGCAAGATGATATACTAGAAAAGTCAGACATTTTGGGAGATCAGCAGAAAAAAGAGAAGGGACCACCCTAGTACCTGTTGGCTGGACACTATAAAGGATGACACTGGGATGACCATGGTGGATCTGAAGGAGGTGGTGCAAGACAAAGCAGCATGGAAAGTACTGATCCATAGAGTGGCCGAGGGTCGGACACGACTGAATGCCTGATGATGATGACATAGATAATCCCGTTGAAGTGAGCAGTTGATATTTTATTTATTCATGTACACTGTCCATCTCACGGTCAGGAAAATTTGGGTAACTTAAATACCTGTATAAGCAAATCCAGTCAAGGCACTGTACACAGCATTCCCTCCTCCAACCTTTTTCCACAACAACCACCCTATGAGATAAAGATAAACCACCCTATGAGATAAGTATATTTGGCCAAAAGAGCTGTTCGCCCAGCGTCATTTACTGAGCTTGCATGGTTGATGGTGGTCTTGAACTCTGATGCTCAGGCAACATTTTAAGAACTATACTAATAATAGAATAACGGAATTGGAAGGGACCTTGGCCTTCTAGTCCAACTCCCTTGCTCAAGCAGGAGACCCTATCTGGAAAAATGGTGGTCCAATCTCTTCTTTAAGACCTCCAGTGTAATAGACCACAAGACAAAGTGTTACCTTACGATCTCCTAGGGTCTTTATTAATTTTGCAATTTTTATATATAGAAGTACCAGAAGGGTGGCACAATTACAATTCACTCATTTATTATACCTTTCTAACTTCTCTGCTCTCTCCCTACAATACAGAAAATCCTTTGCAGGCAGGGTTTATATGTAGCCCTGCATATGTGGTGGATCTATTTCCCATCATTTTCAACCAACACGAAATGGTTGAAGGTAACAGGAGTTACAGTCCATCATCATCATCATCATCATCATCATCATCATCATCATCATCATCGTTATCATCTCCGTGTTAAGGCTTGTTAACATTATTTAACAGAATGCTAAAGGAATACTGAAATCATGTTTAACAAACATCCAAGAAATCATTCTATACAAGTCAGAAACAGCATCCATTCCGATTCACACACTGTTCATACTGCTACTCTTTTAACTCTACAATACATTTTGGATAAGGGGCAATCAAAGACACATCTTTATTTAACAACTTTCCTGTCTGCTATCTTGTTATTTACTCTGCACAGTCTCCTAGGACAGGTAGTCCTCAGTTTATGACCACAATTGAATCCAAATTTTATGTGCTAAGTGAGATATTTATTAAGTGACATTTGCCCCACTTTACAACTTTTCTTGCCACATTTGTTAAGTGAATCTCTGCAGTTGTTAAATTAATAGCACAGTTGCTAAGTGAATCTGGCTTCTCCATTGAGTTTGGTGGTCAGGTCGCAAAAGGGAATAACATGACCCCAGTACACTGCAACCATCATAAATATGAGTCAGTTGCCAAGCACCTGACGTTCCTGGGGATGCTACAAAGGTCATAAGTGTGAAAAATGGTCATAAGTCACTTTTTTCAGTGTTGTTGTAACTTTGAATGGCCATTAAGTGAACAGTTGTAAGTCGAGGTCTATCTGTACTGAATCTGGATTTTCCCTGCTACAAATCACCAGCATTGATTCCTGGAGAGGTTTATAATGTTGAAAGTCTCTCAGAACTGGAGGGCAATGCATTACAGGAAATGATCCAACATAAATTCTTATTGTCCCGATTCCTAGAAACTTTGTGCTCCAGAAAATGGGTTATTTACCTCCCAAATGTTTTTAGTCTAAGTTAAACTGAATGACCTTAAAACAAGTTTCACAAACAAGGGTGTCTTTTTTCCACATTTTGTTGCAACATTAAGGATTTAAAAATATTTCCTTGAGAACAAGGCACAGCTTTTGGCTGTGGAAAAGTTGTGGCAGTAGCAAGACCCTTGTGTCGGATTATACCACAATAAAAAAGGATGAAGGTAGTGTAGCAACTGATGCAGGAGCTACAATAGTTTAAATTCTGAGATAGTGCTAAGAGTGAGGATAGAGAAGAACTACAGATGACCAGAACAGAGTTGACATTTCCACTCTCACATCTTCTCCCCTGGGCCTCACTCTCTTAAATTAGCAAGATCCCACTGCCAGGAGAAACAAGGCGACTTTTCTGAAAAAACAGAGGACAGCAGTTTGGTTATGCATTCGATCCATCTTGAATTACTTCTAAAATTAGATGCTAGTTTTCTCATTCCCAAAGAATCTTGGGATCGTAGTTCAAAGTCAAGGGAATATGTATTTCCAACAGCACCTCTTCAAATAATAAAACCCACGATTTAGAAGAAGAATTGTTTTGCACACACAAACAGGACTCGAGTCCTCTGTTTGGTTGGGATCAGGAGTGGGATTCTACCTGTTCGGGCAAACCGGTAGTTCCGATGATCATTTGGTGCCGCCCACTTGTCCCTGCTCTTTATTTCCTTGTTTTGGAACACAGCTGATTCGCACGGCAGAGTAGTTTTGCCAACCCTCAGCTGTTTTACTCACTGGGGCCGCAGTACAAGGTAAATATTATAGCTGAAAATGGGCTTTTTTAAATGGTGTGCACACGCACAGAGTGTGCAGTGTGCGCACAAAGCATACCATCACTGAACCGGTTGTTACACTGGTGTAATCACACCACTGGTTGGGATTCAGTATCACAGCTTGGTTGTCATCAGGCTACTCTCTGTAAAAGCTTCTGGCCAAGAGAATCAGTTTTTGGATGCATGTTTCTCATGCCTGAGGTTGCCTCCCCTCCCCCCGCCCCTCTTTCCCATGGTTTTGGTGAATTTAAAATGCTAGGGCAAGAAGGTAATGGAACACACTCTAATCCTTCTGGATTACATTCAACTCGCATCAGCGATCTGCCCAAAAGCAAGTAGCTAAACCACTTGGGTTCATGAGAGTATAAACAAGACAACCTAAATATGTTCCAAGGGGCTCTGTATAATTTGTGCAGAGTACAAATCATAGAGCAGGGTTATTATAATTTGAATATAAAACGAAAGATTACAGATTGAATTACAGTTCAAGAAACTCTATTTACTTGATCTAGTTCAGTGGTTCTTAACCTGGGCGATATCGCCCCCCAAGGGACGATTTTGTTTTTCAGGGGGGCGATGGAATGAAAAGGGGCAACATGGGGGTGAAGGAACGGAAGGGGGGCGATATGGGGGCGATGGAGTGAGATATATTGGGGAGAGAGAGAGAGAGATCTATATTGGTAGATAGGTAGGTAGGTAGATAGGCAGGAAGGCAGGCAGGCAAACAGGCAGACCTTTTGGATGGATGGACGGACAGACGGATGAACAGACAAAGAATGCGAGAGCGGCAGCACATTGGGAAAGCGGTGGTGGCGGCTTTTCCCAACATGCTGCCACATTCGAGGCACCGGTTCAGGTGCAGTACAACAGTCAATGGGGTGAGCCTGCAGGGCCGGCGCCTTGAATGCCCCCCTACCCCTCTTAGCATCCCCAAGTGGGCCGGCAGAGGGGCACTAAGAGGCAACAGGGGGCGTTCAAGGTGCCGGCTGGCCCTGCAGGTTCACCCATTGACTAGCACTGCTCCGGAGCCAGTGCCTCCAAGGCGGAAGCAGTGGCACGTTACGTGCCGCCGCGGCTGTGTTTGATGCACCACCCCCTGCCACCTCTTAGCGCCCCTCTGCTGGCCCCCTTGGGGATGCTAAGAGGCGGCAGGGGGTCGTTCAAGGCACCGGCCCTGCAGGCTCACCCATTGACTGTAGCACCGCTCCGGAGCCGGCGCCAAAATGGGTGAAACTGCAGGGCTGGCTGGCACCTTGAACGCCCCCCTACCACCCCTTAGCGCCCCTCTGCTGGCCCCCTTGGCCTTGAGGACGCTAAGAGGTGGCAGGGGGGCGGCACGTCGAATGTGGCCACGGTGGCACATAACGTGCCACCGCTTCCACATTGGAAGCACCGGCTCTGGAGCGTTACTACAGTCAGTGGGTGAACCTGCAGGGCCGGCGCCTCAAATGCCCCCCTGCCGCCTCTTAGCGCCCCTCTGCTGGCCCCCTTGGGGACACTAAGAGGTGGCAGGGGGGCAGTTATGTTGGGGGAGGGGGGCGATGACAACTTCCTCAATGGCTCAAGGGGGCGATTCTTTCAAAAAGGTTAAGAACCACTGATCTAGTTGACTGAAAAAAATTACACTAATTCTCTAGGATGCTTTGTATTAAGGACATGTGCATGTGTGTGTGTGTGCGTGTGTGTCAGAGGTGGCATTCAGCAGGTTCTGACCAGTTCTAGAGAACCGGTAGTGGAAATTTTGAGTAGTTCAGAGAACCGGCAAATACCACCTCTGACTGTAGATTGTACAGTATCCTTCCCCTGCCACCCCCACCAAGCCACGCCCACAGAACCAGTAGCAAACATTTTTGAATCCCACCACTGGTGTGCGTGTGGGTGTGGGTGTGCCCTGAGTATATCACTGCTGAGTTTCTTCTTCTAATTTTCCAGAAGTTATGTCTTGAGGGATGGCAGGAGAAAGAAATGGAACTTGACCCCACAATATATTCACCAAGCATGATGGCTCTTCACCTAGTTTGCTTAACATACAGTGGCTATTGTATTGACCTGTTTTATCTACAGCCAAAGATTTTGGGCTGCTTGTAAGTCATTGCATGACAGGTCGCTGAACTAACAAACTGAATGAAGCAAGTTCTTCCACAATTCAAAGGATGGGTGGCAAGATAAGAACTTAGGCTCCATAAACAGGAGTATTATAGGGATTTGTTGTCAGGAAATATTATGAAAAAAAAATACCTAGGGAAGTACATTTCCTACTTCTCTCCTCGTGAGCAAACTGACCCATTCCAACTTGGCATGGACAACTTGTGCGCTACAGCATTCCAAGCAGACTGGGGTCAGCTACTTCTAAAAGAAGCGGTCACCCTTAAGCAGTAGCAACGGCGTCTGGCTTGAGACGGCAATTCCTGCCAGCAATAAGTTGCTGACCCATCACCAAAGGCAACCAGGACACATGCTGTTTCCTTCAGATTATTTCTTTTCCACAACTCTCAGATTTATTTCCTAAAAGGGTGACCCTGGCTTGCTCTAACACTGAAACTACCGGAACAAGCATGGAAATTGCAGGAGAGTTCCACATGCACCAATAAAGGCCTCGTGCCATGGAAGGAAGAGTGGTCATAGAGTCAGGCACCAGGAATGGACTGGACTGTAGAAATAACCAGTTAACAGCTGGCACCCATCCATTTCATACTCTTTTGTTACAAACAAGCTTCGGAGAATTTGTACCATACCGCTGGCCCAGCAAACCAGCAACATAGTCCTGCTTAGATGGGACCAATATTAGTTTCAAGGATAGCTCTTTTGCTTCTGCTGAGACCATTTTAACCTGTGATAGTGTGATCTGAAGCTGGAATTTGCACCCACCAATAAGTAGCAGATGTCCACGAATATAAAACCCAGCAGTTATTAGAGCCACAGCCATGAAAACTGATATTTTTCAGGGATATGTTGGTTCAGCAGACCTTAAAATTGAATGTCTAAGTAAGAGACTTTAAAACCAATGTCTTGCATCCGATTCAATTAATATGGTATTGAAATAATTAGTGTTTTAAATATCCCAAATGTATATTTAACAAAAGTCATATTGTTTGCTAAATTAAGAATCAAATCCTTAACGGTTCAGATAATTATTATGCATTATGTGGAAAAGCCCATCCGTGGATAAGCCGGCCCTTGAAATTTCAGCCGAACTACCATGAAAAATGTGCTGAACCTTGAATTTTTAACTGCAGTGACAGGTGGGACACTGCAAACTGTTGTGTCATCAGTTATAAAACCGCAATTTTAAGACCACAGCAAGCTTTAAAAACTCTTGAGCTCTGGTCCACAGATAAGCTGAACGCAATTTTAGGTGTACTTTGGAGCTTAACGTTTTTCAGCTTATCAAGTATATGCAGAATGTTTGGGTTCTCAATCAGGGTCATGCTTAAAAAGTTTTGCCCCATGAAGAATAACAGAGTGATGCCAGCTGGCAATTTAGTAGCAGTTCACAGCCAGTATGGGTTGTCCTGTAATACAGGCATCCAACCAAGTTGTTGTTTTTTTGGAAGTGTAGTTTATTCTTTTTTTATCATTAACTACAACTCTGTATCAAATTATGTATGTGAGGCATGGAAGTTCAAGGGTTTGGTACATAATTTGTCTTTTGTTCAATGACAGTGAACCTGCTAGAATGGGAAATTAGGTTCACCATTCTGAATTGAGATGATGGGTGTGGAAGTCCAACATAGCTGAAAGGCTCCAACATATGTCAAATCTAGCTTTGGGGAGATCAGGTTCTCACACCAGCTTATAAAAGAATTATAAAAATGCAGGTAATACTCAACTTATAACAGTTCATTTAGTGACTGTTTGAAGTTAAAATGCAGAGGTGGAATTCTGCAGGTTCTGACCAGTTCTGGAGAACCGATAGCAGAAATTTGGAATAGTTTGGAGAACTGGCAAATGCCACCTCTGACTGGCCCCACCCCCATCTATTCTCTGCCTCCTGAGTCCCAGCTGATTGGCTGGGTCTTCTTTTGTTGCCCTGCACAGGAGAACGGAGCTGGAAAATAGGTTAGTGGAGTGGGGAATGGGGCTTTTGCAGTATCCTTCCACTGCCCCGCCTACCAAGCCCCGCCTACCACACCACACCACACTCACCAAGCCATGCCCACAGAACTGGTAGTAAAAAAAATTGAATCCCACCACTGTTACAATGGCACTGAAAAAGGTGAGCATTTTTCACACTTATGATCATTGCCACATCCTTGTGGTCATGCGATTTACATTTAGATGCTTGACAACTGATTCACATTTATGAGGGTTGCAATGTCCCAGGGGACATCACGTGATCCCTTTTTGCGACCTTCTGACAAGCAAAGTCGACTGGGAAGCCAGGTTCACTTAACAACCATGTTACTAATTTAACAAGTGCAGTGATTCACTTGACAACTTTCACCAGAAAAGTCATAAAATGGGGCAAAACTAAATGCCTCACTTAGCACAGCATAAATTTTGGGCTGATTTGTGGTTGTAAGTCGAGGACTACCTGTATTGGTGTGGAAGCTACCCTGTATTTTATGTTAGAAGCAAGAAAGTAAGGAACTAAAACACAACACTAAGCATAGTATATTAAAAAACAAAAAACAAAGTTAGTGAAAGCATTCCACTACATTAGACCTTCCAAACATATAATCTTAATTGGGAGTGATATTTTATGACTACTGAAGATTTTCAGCTTCTACAGAAGATTTTGGCTGGGGGCAGGGCAACAACTCCTAAGCACATTTTGAACCATCTCTTCTTTCCTATTTATATAAATGTTGCAGTTATGCAAAGAATGCTTACCATTCTGTGTGTGTGCCTACTATATACCTCCAATTCTTAGTCTTCATCATCCAAATTTGGTATCAGACAATGACATGTACTTTAACTGCTCCAAGCATCTGGTATTCTGTGGAAGGCCTAAAGAAGACAGAGTGAAGGACAGGTTGTCCTGAACATATGAACACAATCGAGCTCAAAGTTTCTGTTGCTAAGTGAGACATTTATGAAGTGAGTTTTCCCCCATTTTACGGCCTTCCTTGCCACAGTCATTACGCCAATCACTGCACTTGTTAAATTCGAAACACGGTTGTTAAGTGAGCCTGGCTTCCCCATCGACTTTGCTTGTCAGAAAGTCGCAAAACACGGTCACCGTGACCCCGGGACATTGCAACCGTCATAAATATGAGTCACTTGCCAAGCGCCTGAATTTTGATCCGGTGACCATAGGGATGCTGTAACGGTCGCAAGTGTGGGAAACTGCCATAAGTCACTTTTTTTCAGTGGTGTTGTAACTTTGAATGGTCACTAAATGAACTGTTGTAAGTCAAGGACTTACCTGTACTGTTACGGACATGCGAATGATTTGTCTGACTAGGAGGATAGCCTCGTTATGAATACAGCAACCCTTAATTCATAATGTTCTGCTTTGTCAAACTTCATAAAACACAAACTGGTTTTAAAAATAAAACCTATTTTAATGCGACGCTGGGAATTACTTACATTCCCAGCCAAAACTAATTATACACAGTTCCTTCAGATAAGAACACACTTCTCAGTGCTGTAGAATGCTTGCCAACCAACAGACATCCAGTTAAGGCTTAACATAAACCAGCCCAAAAACCCAGGAAAAAACCGACCAGAGTAGAGAGCTTCAAGACGGACTCTGAGATTACTGAACTGTTTTGCTTCCTGCAAAGCTCTTCATCATTGAGGTCTGACTTTTATCCATTATGAGAGGGGCAATCACCTCCCAGCCTTACTCCTGAGTCGCCCCTTCTGCTTCAGCTGCTCTCGCCTTCTAGCAGCTCTGCACACACGCACACTGGGGACAGGCTTCCCTGGGTCCTCTGCTTCGCTGCTGCCAGACCCCAAAAGGTCCAAAGGCAGCACCCCACTCTCAGATGGTCCTGGCCCCATCCCTGCATCGGATGCAGGACCCTCGTCCAAGTCCTCGCCAGACTCCCTGACTGGTCCTCTTTCTTTCTCACTGTCCGATACCTCTGCCGTCTGCACCGGCTGCCAGCGAACCACAACACATAAAGTGGCCAATTTCACACACCAAAAATCACATCTGAAGGACAGTTCTGTTACTTGACATTCCCTTAGCTAGGGTAGGAATGTCTCTTTTTTATTATTTTTTTAAAAAATCCACTATTCCAAAGGAGAGGCAGCCCTCTCTAAGTGGTTTACAGAGTCCGCCTATTGCCCCCAACAATCTGGGTCCTCATTTTACCGTCCTCAGAAGGATGGAAGGCTGAGTCAACCTTGAGCCTGATGAAATTTGAACGGTCAAATTGCAGGCAGCTGGCAGTCAGCAGAAGTAGCCTGCAGTACTGCATTCTAACCACTGCACCACCACGGCTCATAAAACACAAGCAAAATGAAAGAAATATTGACTGTCAGGATCAATCTATCCACTCCAGCACTGCAGGTAGCCCTCAACTTACAACAATTCATTTATGGACAGTTCAAACAACGGCACTGAAAAAAGTGACTTATGACCATTTTTCACACTTATGATCACTGCAGCATTCCTCTGGTCACATGATTAAAATTGAGGTGTTTGGAAACTGACTCATATTTACGTCGGTTGCAGATTCCTGGGGTTGTGTGGTCACCTTTTGAGATCTTCTGACAAGCAAAGTCAATGGGGAATCCACTTAACAACTGTGCTACTAACTTAACAACTTCAGCGATTCACTTAACAAATGTGGCAAGGAAGGTCATAAAGTGGGGCAAAACTTACTTAACAAATGTCTCAATTAGCAACATAAATTTTGGGTTCAATTGTGGTCGTACGCCGTGGACTGTCTGTATTTTGCAGAGCAGCTTGCCTTGAAGGATGCCAGCCAACAACCCAAGAACAAGCTGCTGTCAGGATTTATGAATTCTTACAAGCACTCTGCCCTTGGAAGGCCCCAAATTTAAAAAGTAAATCCCTCTGTTCCTGAAGGGTGTTAAGAAGCATTGTTTAATGAAAAATTAACAGTGGGAAGCCAAGTCTAGTTTGAAGGCTTATTATTCAACCAGATTACAATAAGATTCTTAAAAGTATCCAAGGAATTAACCTTGGAAAGTGGGCCAGGCAATTCAGGGTTCATGGAGAGGTAAAATACACTTTTTAAGGCTTCCGGACCTCACTATTTTTCTGTGACCAAAGAAATTAATGGGATGATTTGTAAAGACTGGTTCCCTGCAGGATGTTTAAAATTATTTTCAGTCATGCGTGGAGCATTATTTCTTTCTCTCTGCTCTCAGCTGCACTCAGTGAACAAACTTCCTGCTGGTGAACACTCATCTTAGGGGACAATGGTTAGCCTTTTCAAGACTACACGATTGAAGTTATCAATCTTGGGTTAGTGAATATGACGTCCTGGGGTGGACCAGCATTTCTCTAAATGTAGTCCTTTGTTTCAAGAGGGGACAGGAGCCTAGCACACAGATTAGCGCCTGATTTAAACAGACGCCCTTTAGAGAAACATCCTCTGCTTTCAGGTTTTCTACCATCAAAATGGAGCTTCTGCGATAGCCTGTTGGACATACTCCATCCGCAGGCCTAATGAAGCAGCAATTCCCGTGTTTTTCTTGCTTCAGCAGAACTGTGTTTGCTTAATGGAGAAAGGACAGCTGCAAGCGAAGGCAAACAAAGGCTCCGCGGATCAACAGGCCATTAGCTAGCTATAGATTGCACAAGAAGTTCACCAACGGAAAATTATGAGGGGGGTTGTTGGAAACCCATCTCCTAATCTGGCAACAGGTTCAAACAACAAGCGGCCTGATGTTGCTACCAAACGCTTCCATAAAAGTACTCCAAATATGTGCTGTTGGCCTTCTCGATGTCCCCATGGAAATGTGTTCCACAAGCAGCGACTTACTTATTTATAGCTTTCTCTCTTGCTCCCAAAGGAAATATTAGGCATGTCACACATGTTTGTGCTGGGCTGCATTTCAAGCACCACAGAATTCACTGGGAGAAATTTTGAGTACTCCGATTTTCTTGTGGAAAAGGGAGACCTTAAAGAGTGCTTAATATTACATTATTAATATTCACGGTAATTATTTGACCTCTCCCACGAGAGATCCTCTTCATTAAAAACCAGAAGCTCTGGGATGTCCCTGGCCTTCAAGTTCATGCCTCCTCTTTTTAGATGTTTACACTGTGGGAACTCAGACTACTCAGAAACTTTGCCTGTTAACAGCCACCACAGTTAATGTAACATAATTGTTAATGCTAACAAGGCTAAGGTGCAGTGGTGGGATTCAAATTTGTTTACCACCTGTTCTGTGGGTGTGGCTTGGTGTGTGTGGCAGGGGAAGGATACTGTAAACTAAATCTCCATTCCATCCCCACTCCTGGGGGAAAGATAATGAAAAATATCCATTCTCTCCTCACTCCTGGGGGAAGGTTACTGCAAAATCCCATTTCCTCCCACCCCACTAACCTGCTTTCCAGCTCCTTTCTCCTGTGCAGGGCAACAAAAGAAGACCCAGCCAATCAGCTGGGACTCGAGAGGCAGAGAATAGATGGGGGAGGGGCCAGTCAGAGGTGGTATTTGCCGGTTCTCTGAACTACTTAAAATTTCCGCTACCGGTTCTCCAGAACTGGTCAGAACCTGTTGAATGCCACCTCTGCTAAGGTGGCCCAAGTTAAAGTTTCCTTATGAACGTGGACATCAGGAAATAACCTTAATCAGTCCCTCTCTCTCAACCCAACCTACCTCATCAGTCTGGTGTGAAGATAAAATATACTCTATATGTACCTCCTAAAAGTGCTTTCCAAACCTTTTTTATCCAAAACTGGATAAAATTGTTTTTTTCTTTGGAGAATGATGCACAAACCCATTACCCACCACAACAAGGATGTTTAAATTGACTTAAAGGATTGTCAAATTAGTGAAATATATTTTTTAAAAAATCTCCCAAAGTATTCCTTTAAAAAAATGGTAAAGGTTTATCTGTCAGTTACGTCTGACTCTAGGATGTGGTTATCAACTCCGTTCCTTGGCTGAGAGCCAAAGTTGTCTGGTAATATTACGTGTGGTCATGTGACCAGCATGGCTATATGCCAAAGGTGCATGGTGGAATGCCCGTTACCTTCCCCACCGAAGTGGGGTGCTTGCTGGTGCAAGTAATGGAAGCTCACAAAGTATTCCTACTAAGACAAAAATGGCAATTCATTGGAATGACATAAAGATCATTCAATTAGGTTGTTTTCATAATACAGGGGGTCCTCAAGTTATAGTCAATCATTCAGTAACAGTTTGGAATTATGATGGTGCTGAAGGAAGGGACTTGCAACTGGTTCTCTAAGTTTGATAGGACTTTCTGATTAGTGGTTTGGAATAATGAAGGAAAAAGTTGGGGAAATCTTCTCCTAGAAGATTTGAGGATTTTGAAATCTTTGAACTGGTGCAGAAAGACCTTAGGTGGACTCATTGTCACTAGGTTGTTCCTCTAGTCTAGCCACTAACAACTCATGTGGCAAAGTCTACAATTTAGAATGCAAATATATATCCCGAATGCTGCAGAAAGACCCTCTAATGTAGGGGCTCCTAAACTTTTTACTCTGAGCTTGCTAGTTTTCTTGCAGATGTTTCATTACCAAAACTAGGTAACATCATCAGAGCTAGCTATCAGGTATAGCCGTGAAGATGTTACCTAGTTTGGATAATGAAACATCTGCAAGAAAACAGCCAAGCTCAGAGAGCACCAAGGTCCCCTCAATTCAAACCCAAGCTACAAATATTGTCCTTTATCGGTACAATGAAAACAATGCAATGGGAAAAGCAGGTTTATGGTAATGTAAGTAAAAGATTATATACACTTCTCTGCACTCTCCACACCTTCCAAGAGAAGTACGCCTCACAGTTTGGGAAACCCTGCCCTACAGAGAGTTCTACACAAGGAAACATCTTTCCGATTGAAGGGCATATTGAAATTTAGGGTTGTCTCCTTCCTTGCGTCTGGCATGGGAGCCATTTGCATTGCACGCTGTGTTGTTTTGCAGCATCCCCTTCACATTTTTCAGTGCACACCTGGTGTTTGCATAATGAATTATTCTGGGGGCAGCTTGGCTCTCCACTCAAACACTTGGGAGGAGAAAATCAGGAGTCTGGTAGAGCCTTTCGTGACAAATTTTATTTAAAAGCCTAAGCTTTAGGTGAGCTGTAACTCTTGTCATCGGATGCAAGGAGCGACTAGGCTGAAGTGGGATCTAAACAGTAATCTATATCCTAAGTAACCTACATCTGCATAACCAACCTGTCTTCTCCTCCTCTCCCTCCCCACCTTTCTATTTAAATGCTTCATCAGTCTAGCCATTTTATGCATTTCTGTTTCTTTTGGTACCAAAACTAACATGGCTCTCTTCTGTGATGGCACAGTGCTTAGAATGCAATAACACAGGCTAACTCACTACTCACTGTCAGCAGTTCGATCCTGACCAGCTCAGGTTGACTCAAGGTTGACTCAGCCTTCCAAGGTCAGTAAAACGAGGACCCAGATGGTTGGGGTCAATATGCTGACTCTGTAAACTGCGGCAGAGAGGGCTGTAAAGCACTATGAAATGGTTAAATGCTATTGCCATTGCCACAGTGTCTACATAGTAAGTATAAGCATGGAGAACAGATAGTATGAACTAGTAAAAATTCCACTTTGGGTTTTTCAAATTTGCTCTGGAACATAAGGGAGGTAAGTAATGGCCAATGTAGATGTAAATCCAAGTACCGCTATGATTGTAATTTGATCCTATTCCAATAGTTTAGAATTGTCTCTTTGGTTCTTTGAGTAAAGATGAAGAGCACCATTGGTGGTCACCACTCATTACAAGCAGGAATTACAGCCATTGTTGCAACATGTTACAAATGAATTATGGGGCAGCACATGCTACTGTTAAATAGATAAGCAGGATCAGCCCTGGTGAACACCAGGATCAGAGGCCACCAATGATTTTAGGGGGGGGGGAAATCCAAAGAGAAGACAAACCTCTTGGCAAACCACGTTCATACTGTTGCCAAGACAACTACATGGTTGACCTGAAGAAGACTATACAGAAAGTCTTTGTGTCATGACCGTAATGGAGCCTGCTCATCATGGTCATAACTCATGATAGTCATAAATGGGGATCACCCACATGACCAACCTGATTTTATGTCCTAGGCACTTCTTAAGTGCACGCCACAGTCATTATTGTTCGAGCCAGTTTTGCTGAAAACTGGAGTAAATGCAGGTTTTCAGAAAAGCCATTGTTAAATGAGGTCACAGGAGCAAATGGCCACACATGCAGTCTGGTTACTGAGTGCCCAAAGTTCAGTCATTTGCCCCCAGGGGTGTGTGGTGGGGGGGACTGTTAGAGCTTCAAATCCAGATAGTAAGTACTCCCAAGGAAATACAGTGATAAGT
Organism: Naja naja; assembly: GCA_009733165.1. Lineage (NCBI taxonomy): Eukaryota > Metazoa > Chordata > Lepidosauria > Squamata > Elapidae > Naja > Naja naja. The sequence goes on along the minus strand of CM019149.1, from coordinate 142,990,577 downwards.
GACCAGTCATAAGTCAAAGAGTACCCATACTAACCATAATTAGTCAGCATCTGTCGAACAAGATCGCTCAGATCTGGGCTGGTCTGGACTCCAACTGGTCAGAGTCTGACGGGGGCAAAGCGACGGGTCTTGTGGATACCATCTGGGAAGAATTCGATCCTGTGACTCCAGATGAGGTGGACAGGATCATGGGGAAACTGAGTGCCACCAGGTGTTTATGTTCCTCCTGGCTGGTTTATGCCGCCTGGGAGGTTACACAAGGCTGGCTCCAGGCAGTTGTCAATGCTTCTTTGAGTGAGGGATCCTTCCCCTCCACCTTGAAGGAGGCAGTGGTGAGGCCCCTCCTCAAGAAGCCTGCCCTGGACCCGGCTATTTTGAACAACTTTTGTCCCGTCTCCAACCTCCACTTCATTGCGAAGGTTGTTGAGAGCATGGTGGCCTGGCAGCTCCTGATGTTTCTGGAGGAAACTGATTATCTGGAACATGTATCAATCGGGTTTCAGGCCCGGGCACAGCACAGAGACGGCATTGGTCGTGCTGGTGGATGATCTCTGGAGGGCTCGGGACAGAGATTATTCCTCTGCCCTGGTCCTATTAGATCTCTCAGCGGCTTTTGATACCATCAACCATGGTATCTTACTGCGACGCCTTGAGGGGTTGGGAGTGAGAGGCACTGTTTTACAGTGGTTCTCCTCCTACCTCTAGGGTCGTTCGCAGTCGGTGTTGGCAGCGGGCGGAGATTGACCCCGAGGCCCCTCCCTTGTGGGGTGCCCCAAGGGTCGGTCCTTTCTCCCCTCCTGCTCAACATCTATATGAAACCGCTGGGTGAGATCATCTGTGGTTTTGGGGTGAGGTACCATCAGTATGCTGATGATACCCAGCTTTTTATCTCCACCCCAAACCAACCCAGCGATGCCCTCGACGTGATGTCCCAATGCCTGGAAGCGGTACGGATCTGGATGGGGAGGAACAGGCTTCGACTCAACCTGGCCAAGACCGAGTGGCTGTACGTACCGGCATCTCGGGTTATCCAGGATATTCCTTCTTTAGTTATGGGGGGAGGTGTTATCCCCCATAGATAGGGTGCACAACTTGGGCGTCCTCCTGGATGCATGGCTCAGTTTGGAGGATCAGGTGGGAGCCGTGACCAGGGGGGCATTTGCCCAGGTTCACCTGGTGCACCAGTTGCACCCCTATCTGGACCGAGATGCCTTACGTACGGTTACTCATGCGCTCGTTACCTCCCATGTAGACTACTGTAATGCTCTCTACATGGGGCTGCCCTTGTGGACCACTCGGAGGCTTCAACTGGTGCAGAATGTGGCCGCACGGGTTGTGATGAGAGTATCCCGATACTCCCATATTATACCCCTCCTGCGTGAACTGCATTGGTTGCCGGTTGCCCTCCGGGTAAGATTCAAGGTGCTGGTAATCACCTATAAAGCCCTACATGGCTTAGGGCCGGGGTATTTGCGGGAACATCTACTGCCAGTAACGACTGCCAGTGTCCCATGAGCTCTCACAGACAGGGCCTCCTCAGGGTGCTGTTGGCCAGTGTCGGCTGGCGACCCCCAGGGAGAGAGCCTTCTCTGTGGGAGCGCCCACCCTGTGGAATCAGCTGCCCTTGGAGCTGCGGGTGGCCCCTGACCTGTGATCCTTGTCGCGACCTGAAGACGTGGCTATTTCAACAGGCCGACCTGGACTGGGGGGGGGGGTTATTGGTTTTATTAGTGTATATTCGCTGTTGCTGGTTTTAATTAATGTTTTTTGGGATTTCTAGTTAATATTTTTTAAATTTTAAATTTTTGTATTGTATGTTTTTTACTGTTGTCAGCCGCCCTGAGTCCTTTGGGAGATAGGGCAGCATATAAATCCCATAAATAAATAAATAAATAAATAAATAAATAAATAAATAAATAAATACATACATACACACACACACACACACACACACACACATACATACACCTGGAGCCAAGGAAATTTGCTTCTTCTCTAAACTATAATATTTCTGTTGTATACACATATTATAGATTACCGTATCCAAGTATTGTTGGTTACAGTTATAAATACAAGTATTGCTGAGCACACTGGGTTGTATCCCAAAAATTGTAAGCCGCCCTGAGTCTTCGGAGAAGGGCGGCATATAAATGTAATTAAAAAAAAAAATAGTCCTCAATTTACGACCACAATTGAGCCCAAAATTTCTGTTGCTAAGCAAAACAGTAGTTAAGTAAGTTTTGCCCCATTTTATGACCTTTCTTGCCCCAGTTGTTAAATGAATCACTGCAGTTGTTAAGTTCATAATTGTTAAGTGAATCTGGCTTCCCCATTGACTTTGCTTGTCAGAAGGTTGCAAAAGGTCCATCAACACATACCAATTGCCAAGCACCAGAGTTTTGATCCTATGGCCATAGGGATGCTGCAGTGGTCGTAAATGTGAAAAATGATCATGTGACTTCTTTTCAGTGCCACTGTAACTTTGAACGGTCACTAAATGAATGGTTAAGTTGAGGACTACGACTTCTTGTAACTTAAAAAGCCAGTACTTGCAAAGATCCTATTTTTTTTAATCTAGCAACCAATTCTGCAATGACAGGCTCAGCTGAAGGGGAAGCAGCACATGATAAAGCTAGACAGCACTATAGCTAGGTGAAAATTTGCAATACACTTGCTATCTCACATTCTGAATATAAATCCAGGACTCAGTCAAATGAACAAGACATGGAACAAGAAAGTCCTTTACATTCTGACAGGTCCATTTTTATTCATTAGAATAATTCCCCCCCTGCAAGATCAGAAAAACAAAGAATTGCCTGAATTTCAAATTGCACTTTCATAACAGTGTCTTGTCTGAATCAGGGATCATAGTTTATTTCTGGCATGTTGATTTCCCACGTGACTTAGAGATGCCCATTGCATGTGATCATAGGAAAAAGAAACCAGATGGATTTACACTTCCACACCACCTGTCAGTTTCTCTGGACCCCCATTGGATTTTTGGACTCCTTCAGAACACGTTTCCACCTTAACATACATTTATATCCCCTCGGAACTGTTGATACGGTGCTGCGCCATAAAGGGGGTGTGGGAGGGAAACTTTGCACAAGGGGGCAGCTTCCCTTTGAAAAGAGCTTAAGGCAAAAGCACATAGAAACCACAATCAGTGTAACCCCAGACTGGAAAAATAGCAAACACTGCACTTCTGTTACCTGTATAAATAGAATCCAGCTCAGGACACCTGATATTCAACTAAACATTTTAGCAAGAACTTGAAAAATACCTCTCATATCTGCCTTAAGTTTTTCATTAGCTCTCAGACAATAGTAGAAAAAAAGGAACGCTTGAGGTACTTAAAGCTACAAAATACTGGGGCTTAAAGAATGCTGCAAGGAGAAGAGACACCACTAGCGCATCTAGAAATTGTACTTATTTATTTGTATCCTGCCTTTATTATTTTTAACAATAATTCAAGGATTTAATAAACTTGTGCATTTTTCTGCATAAACTTTAAGGCAGAATGGATTATTAAAAACTATCAAAAGAACAACACAATAAGACAAATTCATGGAGCAACTAGCTTTAAAATCAGCACCTGTGGTGTCAGTTTTCTATATTTCTAGGTTCAGAAACTACTGTCCTATCTTCCTTCTTGCTAATAGCAAACCTGGTGACTCCATAGGCATCTAATAAAACATCCATGCTGTTTCCTTTCAAACAGTAGGAAAAGTTTTTCAACTTCTCAGACTAGCTCATAGCACTGGCAGATTCCCAGTCCAAGAATTAATCAAAGGCATGTTCTCTGATGTCAGATATGCTCTGCTAATTATCTGTACTATTTATACATCAGTTTGGAATAAGGTACAAAGGGCTCTCGGTGATGGGAGGAGGAGGAGGAGTATCCTCTTTGTCAACTCATAAAATATTTCTAAATGGTCTTTTTAGAGTTGCCAACAGAAAGGGAGGGGTGAGCAGTGCAGCCGTTACAAACCAAAACTGCATTCCATAAATGTTTTCAAAGATAGTAACTAGGTGACCGAAGTTTCTGCCATGTAAAATTCTAATTGGAGAGCATGATTGATGACTCTTGGCTATGGATGTATCCCATTGGAGAATATGAATTATGACACACCCAGGGGGTGGGGGAAAACCAGGGTCAAGGGTGACAATGAATTATGTGTCTCAGAGTTGGCTACACCCAGGCAATGCCAGACAATTTAATTCCCAATGAATCCTTTTTAAGTTTTGGAAGTTTGGCTCGAGACTCATGATTTAAATGGAAGTAACTTGCGTCAACAGTTTTCCAAACATTCAGAAGGTAGAAGCTGTTTTAGAAATCTCAAGGATAAGCTGAGAAATCTAATAAAGATCAGTCCACAGCAAAGAGCTGAAAAAAGCAGAGAAACCAGAGTATAACCTTTCTAGTACCTATACCAGTGATGGCAAACCTGACATGTGTGCCAAAGTTAAGATAGCGTTTTGGGTGACATACCTATGTTCATTACAATAAATATTCTCAAAAGCACGCCCTGTTTTTGAGTGATTTTTCGAAGGTTACAGAGACCAGTTGGGAATGGGAAGTGCTCTCTTACAGCCTTCAGAACCACGCACAAGAGGGGTATGTTCTCGCACAGCATATGGAGCCTCCAAAAATTGTGAGAATGGGGTGTGCTTTTGCATGGCTTTCAGAGGCTGCAGAAGAAAATTTTCCAAAATTGCTTCAAGAATAAAGGCCTTGTGCAACCCAGAACAGCCCCAGATAGGCCAGAGGGGCTTGTCAACAGAAAGAGAACCCCATTTGAAGATAAGCAACGCATGGCAGGTCCTAGGAAGCGCTGGGCCACACGTGCAGTTGTGCCTTGGGGCACAATGCAAGGCAGCCTGTTTGAGTGGCAGCAGAGGTTGAAGTCCAAGTCTTTTCTTTAGGCCTAGTTTTGTGCTGAGTGCTGTTGTTCAGGGTAGCCTAGACTGAAGGTGGGGGAAATGGAAAATGGTTTATCTTTTATTGGGGTATGTGTATGACATGCCAGCAGTCAGGTTTAGACATTTTCTGAATTTTTAACATGCCAAGCCCAAAAGATTTGCCATCACTGATCTATACAATACACCCAGAGGTAGCAGAAAAATACAGGCTATATTTCATTTTAAAAGGTTTTAGCGGAACATCAACCTGGAACATCAGAAATGTTAAAACTACAGATAACCGCAGGGGGAATTACAGGAAATATACACAGGATGTTCTCTGTAACACATTCTTCCATTATAAAGTAAAAAGATTGCTTCAGAGAAAGTTTGCTTAAGGAAAAGAATTCCTCATCGCATACAGTATCCTGCCATCTACTGACAAATCTGTGCTGCACCATCCAAAGCCCACACACCGGCAGTCCCTTCCTTAGGACTAATCACCCCTCAAGATTTGCCTAATACAAATTACTGTATTTCTCAACTAAAGATTTTATATTTTTTCCTCCTCCAATCAACACCAACTATTTCTGCTTTTTATGGGCTGCTCAGAATTTTGCTACCTCACTTTGTCAGTCACCTTTGTTTTGAGAACTTCATCCTACAAATACACACTTGCTTTTTTTTTGAAGTCATTTTTCACACCACTTTTAAAATAATTTTGGCTGGTAGAGTCAAGAATACAGGGTGACTGTTGGTGGGCATAGCAATGCTGCTTTATTTCCTTATTTAAGTTCTTTCATTGGTTTTTGCCAATACATGTTCTTGTTTCTGTACAACAGCACCAGGATTTGGAAGGGAAAGACAGAAGATGGTACAATTGTTTCCCTCTGATCGCTTTCATAAAGTTGGCAAAATTGCTCTGCAAAATAAAACATGTTGCTTCCTCTTCATCTTAAACCTCTGCCAAGGAAGTTTACCTTCTGCTTTATCCTATCTTAAGGACTTTCATCCAATCAAAGTTTTTGCTGCTATTTAATGGTGGATGTCCATACAGTAGCTGCCCTTGGAGTAGCAGTCCCATTTCTCTTCTGCAAGGAAATCATTTTCGATGAGACCCAGCAAAACTAACAACAAGATCCATTTGTGTAGGAACATATTTTAATCCAATTCTTCTGCCTCTGATAACATCTTGGAGGAGATGGTCCAAGCTCCTCAAAGTATCTCTGACTTTGATTCAGAGACTGGTAACTAAACTCCAAAGAGGGACCCAGCCTGGATTGTTTTGGTTTTTCACAAACTTTTTTTTGATAATCCAGGTATGGGGAAAACATACATAGACTTAAAAAATGCCAAAAGGAATGCAATGTCTATCTGGAGACGAGTTTTCCTCAACATCAGAAGGAGGCTTATAAAAAACATCAAAATAGATTGGTACCTGAAAACTAGCTCTGATTCTTGTAGTCAGTTTGAATTGCTAATCCTTTTGGAAGTAACAAGTATGGGGTGTGTGTTTTTCATGTTACGAATTCAACAAACTGGGATACAAGAAACACTTTTTAAAAAAAATTGGTCTGCTTAGAAAAGCAAAGTGTGTAGAAAAGCAAACCTTGCACTGCTCAGCTGTTATTCTGGTTATCAGTGTTGCTGGCTATTCTCATTCAAGGTGGAAAAGAGAAAGACTTGGCCTGTCATTCTACAATTGGTTTGTATTGGCATCGTGTTTCTCGGAATGATAGAACTGTTCTGCCAACTCAGGCTGGTTTCTTTAGTTTGTCTATAGCAAGAAAGCTTTCCTTCAACTGCTGTTGCTGCTTCTGTTTCCTTTTCTTTATATCCCGATAAGCCTGGACAACCCGTTCTCTCTCCTCTTGAATGATCCTTTGGCGAGCGAGAGAGGCATGGACTGATTTTTTAACACTGGCCTTTTTGCCAGAGCTCAAAAGAGAAGTTAGCAGAAGTTGCTGCCTCTGATCACCCTGGAAGAACAGAAAAATTAGCTGAAGAATCATGAAGAGGAAAAGTGGATATGGATTGAATCTGAGTGCAATCCTGAAGAGAATCAGCTTTAAGAAGGAGGATGTCTAAAATATAAAATGCCAGGCAGTTAGCTTAACATAACACAGTTAAATACCAGCCAGTAACCTATTCTGAGCTTTGCTGCTGAAAGGAAAATTCCTTTCACAGCAAAAATAGAGGCTTGCATGGCCACCCGCACAATTAGAAAAGAGAAGTAAAACTTTGATCAATAATGACGTACCTTGTCTTTGATAACACTCTTCCTGGGTTTCGCTGTAAGTGTAGGAGGCTGTAGAGCAACTTCTCCAAATTTTACTGAGTCTAAAAGGGAATGGAAAGAAATCTGATAATTACAAAGACAACTCCAAAATAATTCAACATGCTTCTTTCATTTTTTTCTCACAATCAAGCAAACTTAAGCCAGAAATCCTCTAACCACAGCCACCTGACAAAAGGATTGTACTTATTTAAAACACTTTTATGGCCGCCCATGTTTTACATTAACCACAGGCAGCTAATAACAATAAAAGCTAAAGCAATACTGCTACATTACTGCTTGGTTGAACAAATTTATATAGCCACCCAACTCATAAACAATGATTCCTGGAAGTGTACAACATTACAAATCCAGTTAAATAAAATCTGTATTATACCCGCCACCCCCGCATCCCTAAATCAGACTTCATGAAACTTGTGTTGTGATATCACAGTACCTGACCTTTGCACTTGGGTCACAATGTTTTATTATGTGCTTTGTTCTCATAGATTCTACCCATGATTCCCAGTGACCAACTTGTGACTCCATTATCCACTATAAGATCTCTCTTTCATATTGCGCTTTGAAACAAAAGTTGAGCCGGATTGAAACAAAGAGAAACGAAAAGGAATCAAGCGGTCCCATGCCCTCCATATCACCATTCTATTCTGCAATAAGCGAATTTACCAAGCTCCGATACCGATGCAACTGTTTCTTATCTCAGACATCAGCTAAACATAAACCTCTCTCCTAAAAGGAACTTGGTTTCTTCGTAACGAAGTGTCAAAATCCACAGCACTAACTTTGAACGTGATGCAAAAGCCAGCATATTCCGCAAGAGTGATATTCTGGCAAGATTAGGCTGATAACCACCTGAAGCACACCAGTGGTTCATTAAAAAGATTGTTCCCCTTTCAGACAAATTACAAGAAGTGGTTTGCTACATAAGCTGCTTCTGCTCTTCCAGATGTACGCAGTGCTTATGATGTGCAGCTCCCTTGATCTGCAGAAACTTTGACTGGAATAGATTTTGATTCAGCTGCCCATTTTTTGAGGGGGACAAAAGCAAAAGGATTCAGACTCTTACCAAATAATCAAATCAACCTTATCGTCTAAAGCTATGGACTGGTACTAAGCCCAACAGCCATGGCTTTTTTCTGGCTTGCTTTATTGTGTAACACTAGATACCGTAATTTATAAACCATGGCTTTTAGTTTAGCATGCTGGGCAGACTCAGTCAATGGCTGTTTATTAAACACGCCATTTAAACCAACCAAAGCTTACTGCAATTTACAAACCTAGTATTGTTATTTATTTATTTATATCCTGCCTTTATTATTTTTTATAAAGAACTCAAGGTAGGAAACACACACAATATTCCTTCCTCCTCCTACTTTGCTCACAACACCTGTGGGATGGATTGGGCTGAGAGAAAGTGACTGGCCCAAAATCACCTAGCCATGCCTAAGTGGAGACTGCTTTCTAGCCTGGTGCCTTAACCATTATTTTCTTGACTCTTGTATCTTTTCTTTTATGTATACTGAGAGCATTTGCACCAAGACAAATTCCTTGTGTGTCTAATCACACTTGGCCAATAAAGAATTCTATTCTATTAGTCCAAACTGGCTCTAGAATATATCAGAATATCAGATAGAATATATCAGAATTTTGACAGTCTTTTCCATATGCAGCCACATACAGGCTACCGCATTTCCTGAGAAAAGCCCCACATCTGCTTATCACAATTAACCACATTGAGGGCTTTAAATGCTTTGTGACCCAAGTTCTTGAAGTAGCTGTCCATATCATCATGATCATGCATTAAACTCTTCAGAGAAAATCTCTCTAAATGGTAACAGGACAGATTTGTTACAAAAGCCTTTTTTGCAACAGTGCCCGTGCTTTGGAAAGCCCTTTGGAACAGGTCTCATTTGATTTTCTTCTTGATTCCACATCAAACGGTCCATATTTTTGTTTCTTGCTTGGGGGAATCATTATGAAACTTCTTTACTTTATTATTAATCTTTCTTTAAATCTTTGTATGTGGCTGCCACACTAAGATTGCTTATGGATGTGAAGTAGTAAATAAATATTTTTCATAAGACTACATCATATAGATAAACTAACTATAATCCCATCCTACGCTATCAGCCTTCCTCTCTATATGGAAGTCAGATTATCTAAGTCACTGGGTTGCTGCAAAACAAGTTCAGGGGCTTATCTATATGAAGTGCTACCCAAAACTTACAGGAAAAAATTGGTAGCCAGATGGAGAATTTGTTGAAGGGGCTTGATATGGATGTCTAAATTTTTGTTTTGTTTTTGGCTTTTTTTTTTATTTTTGGCTTTGTGTGTGTGTGTGTGTGTGTGTGTGTGTACCTAGCTCCTCACCCAAACTTTTGATAGGGTAGCTGAAATCCCTTTGAGTTGGACGTGTATGTTTTCATTATTGTCTGGCTTGTTTTATTCCTTTGTATTGTCATAGGGTCTAACTGTACTTTTTTTACTTCACAAACTGCCCAAAATTGCTGGGATTTGAGCTTCATACTAAATTATCAAACAAATAAATAAATATTGAAGGAGAAGCTTTTAAAAAATCCATGCAATAGCATCCACAATGATGCAAAAATATTACAAGGCGGTAGCAGTATTTTCTCGGCAAATTATTACCCTACCTTTGAAAATGTCCTTCTCCAACATGGTTATTTTTTTCTCTGTTTTTTGCTTACGTATTTTTTCCAGCCTCTTCTTCTGAAATCTAGAGAAACAGGCTTTGTTAAACAAAGGATACACAAATTTAAGAGCTGTCCACGGGCATGTCAAGAAAGAACCTTTCAGAAATTCAGTCAGACTTAGAAATAAAGAAGCCACAAAGGTCCTATACAGAGATAAGAATCAATGTATCCTCTAACCAATAAAGGATGTTACACTAAGCATGTAAACTTGGAACTACTTTTAAGTTCCCTTGCAGTTTGTGGGGAGTAGTACAGTCTTAACTGCCACAGAATCAAGCAGAAAAACAAGAAAGTAATTGTCACTACTATTAACCAAAAGAACAAGGCTGAGTTAAGGCATAGAAGAGGAAGAAATATTATTATTAATAACTAATTCATTTCCTCCTCTCCTAAACAGAACATCTTACACATTATTTCTGGGGTTAATTCTACATTTGGTGAGCAGACATTAGTAATAACCTTTTGAGGCCCAATGGCTAGAGTGATTGACAGTGGCTTGGAAAAACCTTCTATTCAGTCAAAACATACTGGCCAAAAAGTTAACTTTATGGAATTATTGTGAGGGTGAAATAAGGAAAACTGGGTTATTAATGAAATTCATCTCAAGAATCAGGCTTTCAGATTGTAGTACCACCCTAATTCAAGGGCTGCAACTTTAAACTTAACTCTTTTTTCTTCTGTGACTTTTCTTGGACTTGTATCTCTTTTTCAGGCTCACGTTGTGTCTGGTTTTCGGTGAGGAAGCGCACGTGCTCAATTTCCCGGTCCATACGTTTATTGTATGAGTTTTCTGTCTCCCCTCGCCGTCTCCTGAACTTCGGTACTGGTATGTCACCCTCTGACTGAGGCCTCTGCTTATTTGCTGTGACAAAAACATGGCTGTCATAATCTGCCCAAAAGTTTTCATGGAGATTGTAGGAAACAGATGGAGCCCTAACCTAGTCACTCTGCAAAGTACTAATCCCTAGCTGAGCAAATAAGAGTTATCTGACAACAAAGTAACCTGATATTTAAAAGCATTTTTTTAGGATCTATAGGAAAAAAGTATTCTGGTATTAGCAAGCCATCTTGGATTTCTCTAGCTGTAGAGTACCATTATTTTATGGGCCATGTGCAGTATTAAGAGAGCAACCAAATATAATATTGAACTTATTAATTAGATATGGGGCCTTTGATTACTCGTGAACCACTTACAGCAACCACTTGGAGATCCCCAGCCATAAGGCCATATCTGAAATGATAGTCACAAATGGATTTACAAAAGTATTGTCCGCATTTACCCTGTAACCTGTATTCCCTCCATGTAAATTAAAAGAGTTGCAACTCGACAGTATACAAATATACCATGTTTGTATGCATGTAATATTACTATAAAACAGGAGTGGATTTATTTATCTAATTTATTAGGCTTAGGTTTTGATGATAAGCAGCCTCTTTATTATTTATTTAGAGGGTTGATGGCAAGCTCTGAGGCAAATTGGATAGCCTTAAACAAATGTGTGGTTTGAGTCAATATTTTTTGCTTAAATTACTCACGTGTTCTTTCTCTGCAGGAAATTTGTTCATTTATTTAAAACATTTATATAACCACCCATCTTCCAACCAATCCAAAGTGGGGATTTTCTTTGTTTTTAAAACTGCTTCAAGCTATGTTGGGGCATCTGTAGGGATTCTCAGTCATCCAGGTCATGGCTGTCCCAAAGGTGCTTTTTCAGGAGGCAACTGGACTTTCTTGTTTCTTCTTTTGAAGAAGTTTTGCTTCTCATCCAAGAAGCTTCTTCAGCTCTGACAGCTCTTCCATTCCCCACTATCCTGTCAGAGCTGAAGAAGCATCTTGGATGAGAAGTGAAATGTCTTCAAAAGAAAAAAACAAGAAAGTCCAGTTGCTTCCTGAGAAAAAGCACCTTTGGGACTATGTTGGAGCATATTCTAAAGTTTTTCTATATTTTCCTTTCCAAAGCATTGATAAATCATTCCACTCATTTTCAGTGCCATTAACAGAGAGCTTATGGGGAAGGACCAAAAAAGAGAGTGAGGACCCTATGTAGCTCTGGGGTCCCAGATTCTTCCATCCTTCTGATAAAGAACCTTCTGATAAATGCCACTTGGGGGGGGGGGGCAAAAAGCCCTAGTAATAAGCAGGCATATACAATGGAAGGAAGGCTGTTGCTGAGCGCATTGGGTTGTGTCCCAAAAATTGTAAGCCGCCCTGAGTCTTTGGAGAAGGGCAGCATATAAATGTAATTTTTTAAAAAAAACCTCTTATAAGGCAGACTGCCTCCAAGTAGTACCATCCAGGAGTGTTTGTCAAGATGACACTTCCCAAGAATTTCTGGCTAGTTGCTGGAACATATAGCAATAGCAATAGCACTTAGGCTTATATACCACTTTATAGTGCTTTACAGCCCTCTCCAAGCGGTTTACAGTGTCAGCATATTGGCCCCAACAATCTGGGTCCTCATTTTACCCATCTCGGAAGGATGGAAGGCTGAGTCAACCTTGAGCCTGGTGAGATTCGATCTGCCCAATTGCAGTCAGCCGGCAGTCAGCAGAAGTAGCCTGCAGTACTGCACTTTAACCACTGCGCCACTGAGGCTCATATATATTGAATATAAAATCATAAAGCTGCTTTTTACCAGTTTTCTTTTTCTTCTTCTTGCAGTTAGGGTTTTTTAGTTCATCCCGGCTCCTCATGATTTCCCGCAACCGATATGGAATTTCTTGCTCATTCAGGCAATCTGGTTTTGAATTTGCTTTTTTCTTCATATGGCTAAAATTAAAACAAGAGAGAAATGTTGGTAAGGCAAACATCATCATCGTCATCATCATCAACATCACCAACACCATCATCATTATCTATAACTTATACAACCTAACCTAGAAGAACCTCTTTATGACAGAAGTATTTGTGTCACATTTTCGTATCTTGCTCTGTAACAGAATTTCAACAACCTCATTTAGTAGAATGAATGAGAAGCTACTGGAAGCACCTATATTAGTCTGAGTTAGTACCATAGCCAGCCCTATATTTAAAGTGGTCTTTCAGTGTTCATCAGAGGTGTTTTTCCTACATTGCCTTTCAGGTGCCATCTATATCCTAGTAGTAGAAAATCATGTTAATCTACCATAACTTTAAATAATTGTTAATAACATATTTTTCTCCACAAAGGAAAGAATATGTCAAATATGATATCTTGTTGTTACTGCTTACAATCTAATTCAGTACTCCCCATTTTCACAATGGGTCTATCGCAAGTATCTGAAAGGCATGTAGTGGCACATCTCTTTGATCTCTGGTATCATAACAGTTACATCATGAGCCACACTTCTAATTGAATCCCCCCTTCAGCATAAAACTGAAGAAATCTGTAAGCATTTCTACTGATGGTGCTGGGAAAGGAGATATAACATAAAACAATTTTAATACTGATGGCCAATAAGCAGGATAAATTATAGCAACCTTCCATAGATTATAATAATAATAATAATAATAATAATAATAATAATAATAATAATAATTTATTAGACTTGTATGCCGCCCTCTCTCCCTAAGGACTCAGGGCGGCTCACAGTATAAAACCCAATACAATAATTTACTTTAAAAACCAATTAAACATTACAAGCCTAAATACAGTAAAATAATTAAAATTCATTAAAATTACTCTAAAACAAACCCACCCCCCTTGGTTCAGTCCAGACCGGCCTGTTGAAAGAGCCAGGTCTTCAGGTCATGGCGGAAGGAACAGAGATTAGAGGCCAAACGAAGGCCCAAAGGGAACTGATTCCACAGGGTGGGTACTCCCACAGAGAAGGCCCTACCCCTGGAGTAGACTTCAGTTCATAGAATTCTCTGGCATTATGGCACTGGAAAGATGAAAAATGCTAGTAAGGAAGAAGTTTTATTACTTTGGTTGGTTGCATAGTCCACCAGATGTTTAGATGGGATTTGGCATGGAATAGGCAGATGTCATTGCTTGATAATGTCAAAGTATCATCCCAGGACGCAGATTGTTCCAAATAAAGCTGCCTTTTGAAATCGACTGATGGGGATTTTCTCAATGCCAATGCTGTTCCAGGGATGCTCCATATGTTTTGGGATTGCACATAAGACACCTATTACTATTTGTACTATCTTTGCTTTCTGTTGCCAGTCATCCCACTTCTATTTGCAGATCTATTACCCAGACTTTTTTTGCCTTTCTTATTGACAATTGTTGAATCTGAGGGGTTATGTAGCAAGTGTTTATCTATGTGCATTTTAAATTTCTAGAGCACTTTTAGCTTCTTAATTTTCTTTACTCTGTCTGTTTTGAGTTCTCTCTGGTTCATGCATGGAGGCAAAGGATATTTTTTGCAGATATCATTATTCCATTTTCATCCAACCAACCATCCATCTATATATACATATACATACACACACACACACATATATATATATATATACACATATATATACACATATACACACACATATATACACACACACAGTATGTGTCTATATATACACACACGTGTGTGTGTGTGTGTGTAACTCAAGATAGCATCCTTACTTAATATTCCCGCTTCCTATTTTCCTTACAACAACCGGGTGAGGTGGGTTGGGGTGAGAGAGAGAATGGAGTCCGAGTAAAGAACAAACACGTGCAGAATCAAGCAGTAGCCAGTCATTTAGTTCTACATTCACTAGGCACCCTCAAACAAGCTGCTGTTATGATTGAGTGATAAGTGAGTTAACCTGTCACTGACACAGAGTAAGCAAAGCGCTTTAAATTGCACACACAAAAAAACAGCTCACCAGAGGGATACAGACCTACCACCGGGGAGAAGCCCCTTCCGCGGAGGAGCGGAAGCCACAGCAACTTTCTTCTCTTTTTTTCCCATCGCTGCACCCACGTGCCACGGTCGCTTCCCAGTTCAGTCTTCTCTTGCTTACGCACTCTATTCCCCGCCTTCTTCCGGGGGGGGGGTTTCCCCGTCCATCAGCGCTCTCCGATTGGTGGAACTTGCCCTTCTATCGGAAGTTAGGGCAGAAGCGTGATTGCTATTGGGCGAGGGAGACGTTAATTCTCGGCAGGCGGCGAAGGGGACAGGGATTCCTAAAGGTGCCCGGAGAGTTGTTGCATTTGGGGGTTTTCTGCTGCCATCGCGGGTTGGCGGGCGCTTTTAGTACATCAGAAGCGGGTCAGGTGAGAAGTTTACCCAGGAGAATTAACAGGTAAAATCACATTTTTAGCTGCATTCACACAAAACGCTAAGGGTGGGTTGCTTGTTTACCTAATAAACCAAAGTGGTACATTTTCAATTAAACAACCTTTATTGGGTTTATTCTGTTTCAACCACTATTATGATTTAAATGTCTGGTCTCGGCAATGTTTATTTGGAAGGCAGTCAAGTTGTCTTCAGCTTAGCAGCCCGAGGTTCAAAAAGTGCTGTGAAATAGCCCTAATGATGAAGGGCTCCTCGTGTTGATCTAGCCCCAAACTCTCCTTTAAATTCTTTTTAAAATGGTTAAAACATCATTTCTGATTTTACGGTCCTTTGAAGTTAGCATCTTCATTAGAATTCAGTATTAAAATAATGATTATGTTTCCAAGATCTCCAGATTCTCTATTAGTGCTGGATATTCAGCAAAGGGGAATTATCTTGGTATTACAATCACAAGGAGTGCCAAAAATTGCTTTCTAGGTTGCTTCTAGAATAGGACTAGGTAACCAGATGTCTTCCTGATGTGTTGGATGTTAATTCTTGTCAGTCCCAGCCAACACAGGCAGTGGGAAGAGATTTGTACTCCAATTCCTTGAGCTATCTGGATACACCAGGTTGGAAGCTACATGCTATCATGGTTTCAGGATTGAGAAAGAAATGTACAATATTCAATAGGCTATTTTATGAAACTGTAAAACTGGCAATTATTCCATAGGTTCCTTCTGAGGGAACAGAAATAAGGAGAAATGGGACATTATTAGAGTATGTATTAATTTAAATAACATTTTTATTGGTGCATAAGAAAAAAAATCCCAAATCCACATTCCAATCAAATATTACCATGAACCAAAACATCTCACAAATTATTGTGGCATCCTTGACATGTTTTCTTTTGGGTTGTTCGTTTTGATTTTTCAGTGCCTAAGACTCTAGTAGTAATAAGACCTATATGAATTTGTTCCATTTCCTATCTCTGTTTAGATATGCCCTTAGTTTAATTATTTATTATATATACTTATGTGAAACTTTCTGATACAGTCTATGTTGAACTGCTAATTTAATTCACATTTGAAGAGGGTTGGGCAAATTTGTGGAAGATATAAGTATCAGTGGGTGATACTAGTTAGAATGGCTATAGACTTTCTCTAGGATCAGTGGGATGCTGCTAAGTACCATTCACCAGAGGACAGGAAAGGAACAACTGTTTTGCCTTCCAGCTAATTTGGCCTTTGTGGGGAATAAATACTGGGCTAAGAAACCAATAAAATCCTCTCAGCTGCATCCACATACCAGTTTATTTAATTTATATCCCATCTTTATTATTTTTTATAAATAACTCAAGGTGGCAAACATATACAACACATTTCCCTCTTCCTATTTTCCCTACAACAACTGTGTGAGGTGGGTTGGGCTAAGACAGAATAACTGGCCCAAAGTCACATAAAATGAGGCCATCCAGAGTTTTTCCTGAACTAGATTGTAACATGCATTAAAATCCATATTGAAGAAAATACTACTCAAAATACATTCTGGAATAAATACTAGCATTCTAATACTATATAATGCGTATAGTATCCATTTAATAATTCATTCCAAAGTCAGCTTTCTCATACCAGGTCAAAATGTTTTTAAATCTGAATCTATTTAAATGCATAGTTTTTAACATTCTATGTAAAAGGTCACAAATCAGAAAGAAGAGTTGGGATCTCACCAGAACTTGGTTGATTTTTGTTTTCAGAGCATCGTCAAGAGAGTGAAATGCTGTTGCTTACATATTGAAAGTCACAAGTGGAACGTAACCCAAATCTTGTAGGCATCACATATTGTCTGGATAAATAAGTGAAATTCTGTAGGTTGTATCTTTGCTTGGTTATATTTCAAAGATGGGTTGGATGTCCTGGAAATAAGCGAGAAGAGGGATATAGATGTATTGGGGGTTTAATTTTGTTTTTGTTCTTACCAGAAGTATATGTATCTGTTTTGGGGCCCTGAGGCTAGTGATACAACAGCGCTGGCCCTGCTGAAAAGATCCTGCCATGGGAGGTTAGTAAATATAGGCTGGCTCCCTGCAGCACTATTAAGCGGTAGACAGCGTCACTTCTGTGCAGATGCAGAGAGCGGCAATGGCAACCAAAAGGCTCCTTCCCCGAAGGATAAGTCATGCTCCGAGAAGGAAACTGCTTCTTTGGGGACCTGTTTTGCCACCCCACCACTTGTCCCTCCCACAACGTGTTGTATGAGTGGATGCCACAACTGTGTCTGGATTGCTTATGCAGAAGAGCTTCTAAAATACTACAAGGATGGTGGCGAGCAGGCTTTGGCGGCCGTGGAGAAGCATATAGAGGATGAAAATATTAAAATGTTCCTGAAGATGGAAATTAAGTTCCGTATGAACAAAAACTGATATTTTTGATCTGATGCACATTTATTGCATGGTTTTGGACTATAGGAGACTTTGAAGAGGAAAAGCTAATTATTTATGGTTCCTTCTGTAAGAAATGATGTATTTTATTTTATATAAAAAGTTCTAATGACTGTACGTCTATTATTGCATTACTGTCTTCTTTTAAAATTTAATCTACTTAAACCAGAGGGTGATATTTGGTATGTCCTGCTATTTTCATTAACTGGGTTTGTACTTCACATGTTTTCGGAATGTCACACTGATCTCATGGATGGTATTGCAGCAAAGGAGTCCCTGATTTAAGTGGGCAGCTAGGAGCAAATAGATCCCCTCTTTGTCGAATATGGGCCAAATTTCAATCCCAACATCTTTCAGTAGAAAAGTAGGATCACTCACTGCAATAAACCAATACCCTTTTCAGTGTAATTGCTGAACAAGCTGTAATGTGTTTATAGATAACCCTAAGCCTTAAAGGTTGGGTTCACACATTATGCTAAGCTAAAAATAAATAGGCTTGCATCATGTCTAAACCAGACATACAAGATATTCCCAGGAGATTTATTTATATATTGACCAGATCTAGCTTTATGTTTGTTAGTGTATCTTTGCATTCAGATCACAGCCCAGGATAACTCCTTTAGGATCCATTAATCTCCTTTCCCCATCAGCTTGCTGAAATGCAAAAGCTCTTAGGCTAACTCTTAAGTCATTCTGAATAGCTATAAAATGCTTGCATTGCTGCTCTGTGGTAAAAAGAAATATCTGCTCCATCTGCCAGCAGGTATGATACTGCAGAATTGAAGGGAAGTATATTCTGAACTTTACAATTTACCATGACACTAAATTCCATTGCGGAGCTGTCCCTCTAGCTCACAGGAAGACTACAACAAACCAGCTGGCTGACTGGCTGGCCAGTGAGGAGCCAGTCTGGCCTCATCTATCATCTAGGGAAGAATCTATTATTCCATTCTCTTTCCCCTTTTCCATCATTTCTATTAGAGGCTGAAAACAGGAGTAGGCTTGTTTTTCATATTTTCACAGTACTTAGAATGTTACAAATATTTTATGTGAATAATAATGATTGTATACATTACATCTATGAATCAATTTGGTATAGGAATTAAAGCACCAGGCTATAAACCGGGTGGTTGTGAGTTCTAACCCTACCTTGGAGTCAAAGCCAGCTGGATGACCATGGGCCAACCAGTATTTCTCTTAGGCTTAGGAAGGAGGCTATGGCAAACCACTTTTGAAAATCCTTCCCAAGAAAACTGCAGGGACTAATCCAAGCAATCACGAAGGAGTCAACAGTGATTCAAAGGTGCACACATAGTCACAAAGTACACTATACACTACTACTTCCAGATGTTGGTTGTGTTGGCCTGCCATCATGCCTGAATGCGGCTATCTTCTGTATTTTACTTTTGCTTGGTACACTGCACAATTCCATCATCTGCACTACTCTCCTCAAGAAATCTTGATTTTTATTTTCATGTAGTGGTATTAATGCAATGGCACTTTATAGAGCAATATTTATTTCCCAAACATGCTGCCTTTTCTCCAAGTTAATAAGACCTCTGCACAGTATATAGACAAAGTTTGTACACCCACACTAAGCGATAATGTGGTATTTGGTTTTTGCTTACAGTTTGTGGATCCAGCACATTTGTTGTATGCCACTTCTGGTGTGATGGGAAGCTATGATTGATAGAGTAGAGTAGAACTCTTCATTGGACAAGTGTGATTGGACAAGGAATTTGTCTCTGGTGCATAAACTCTCAGTGTACATACAAACAAAGTAATATAATAATTGGATGGATGGATAGACAATGAGTCTTAAGCATTTAGCATATTTGCAAACTTATCCATTTAATCAGTAAATCACGACTAAACACTGAGTGAATCACAAACATAGTTATGTTGGGTAGATTAGTCAGAGTAATTAAATTAAGCTCATCTGGTGATCTTCACAGCTGAGCATGGAACTGAAGTGACCACAGAACTATGCATTACTGTTCATTACACTCTAAATTTGTATTTATCTTGTGCTTTTGTTTTCTTTCATGGGTGTCAAACTCGATTTCATTGAGGGTGCATCAGGGTTATGTTTAACCTTGGGGGGCAGGATGGGCGTGGCTGGGGTGGGCATGGCCAGCTTGACATCACTAGTGTCAGGGTGCCTGTGGCCCAAGCACTCGGCCAGAGAAACTGCCTGAGTTCCGTTTTCAGCTCAGATGGCCTCTTGCAACCCTCTGCCAGCAAAAAAACAGCTTGTGAGGGCCATGTTTTTGCTGGTAGAAGCACCATGGGCCAGTCCTTCACTATTCCAGGGCTCCCACACAGGCCGGATCTAAGTACTCTGTGGGCCAGATCTGGGTCCTGGGCCTTGAGTTGGATACCCAATATAATATAATATAATATAATATAATATAATATAATATAATATAATATAAATGTATATATATATATTATATAATAATATATAATAAAGATGAATAATTACTGGATTACTGGAACTTGCAAACTCATGTGGATAGCTTGCTTTTGGCATAACATGTTAGCAACTGTGCCCTATTCTGTATATGATGGTTACAGTAAAGTGGGGCTATCATATTTGGCTTGCAAAATCCATGCAACCAACAGGGCAACAAAGAGATATAGAAAATCCTGACTCTGCTGCCATCTGGAAGTTTGCAGTCTGATCTTGTAGCTGCAGTTCAGCAAACTCTTAGTATATCTTAGTCACCTAGTGCATTGTGTCAATTCAACCATTAAATCCACATCAGTGTGAAGCACTTTTTGTTTATAATTTACAAAGAGACCTCAAATGTTTCATGTTTTATACAGAGGGAAACTGAGAAACTTTCTGTTTAGATTACCTTAGTAGTGAATGTCTGCATAGAGAATGCCATTGGAAGCAGTGGTAATAAATCCCTTCCTAGTCATTGGCTATGTTGCATAGCTTATTAAACTTACTAGACTGTCAGTAAATGTAGTGTGTCACCTGAATTTGATTTATGGGTCAAACTGTGTTCTGGGCAGAATGTTTTACAATTAGTTTCACTCAAAGTTACTTTAACTTATCACCCCAGGATTTACTTGTTGACCAGATATGGATGTGGGGTTTGTGGTTAACCTCTGGACAAAACTCAAGAGACAGAACATCACATGGAAATGGCAGATGGAAGGGTAAGTAAAACAGGACCCAACGGGAACAGAAGGACATAAAACCTTCCCCTGCTCCTTTCACAGTATCTCTGTTCTATAACACTGATGCTGTTATTTTTAACTAAACAGTAACAAAGAGGAGGCGAGATGTCACCTCTCTGGCTTTAATCGCTGCTTACCAGTGAGTTGTGTTTGGTTTTGCATTGCTGTGTCATCCAATGGCAGATACCGTAGCAAGGACATACTTTATCCATGGTTACTGCCTGATTAGCCACTGTACAGTCAGGCAGCCCTGACCTTTATTTGTGAAGTCCTTACACCCACTCTATTGTCAGCATTAGACATGGGTGAAAGAATTGAACGGCTTACATTATCCTCTACTTTTTTCCATAAAGGATCATCGGTGGAAAATAATGTTGGAAGCTCTTAGCTGACAACTGCCATTGCTATAACTTTGCAGTCAACTGTTTCTTGCTTTTCAGAAGGACTACAAGATCTTGTTATGGGCTGGATTTGTGCAACAAACCATTTAAGGTTTAACAAGATGTTTGAACATATCCATTGCAATAATTAGATAATGACATATCCAAATGTATTATAGGAATCTAATGATTGGTGGTTGATACAGTACACACTGGTTAAGCCAGGCACAGCTTACTGTTTTGTATGAATAAGCTACACACAGGGGCAACTGTTGAATTTTTATAGGCAGTAAAAGAACAAACCCAAAGTTTGGATCCCTGATTATAAAGCAAATGAGGCAGGTGAGTCCTTGCTATTATGGTTGTCAGTTGCGCCTGACGAAAAATATATATATATATATCCCCCACCTTAGCCAGATTTCTACCTTGAGCGCTTTAAAGAGTAAGATTTAGATGAAAAGAAAAATCAGCAGGAAACTTAACTGCACCTGTTTCAATTTGTTCAAAGAATCAATTGGATAAGCTGGCAATCCTATCATGGCAACGGTTCCTTTTAACTGGAATAATTCTTTGTGGTCATGTTAATTGCCCTCATTTTCAAAACCTATGAACTCCATTTCAGAATATAGTTGAATGGGTGGAATTTAGGCATTCTTAACTAGATTGTCTTATCTGCTACCCATGTCTAGGAGAACAAGCTGTTCCTGCAGCTTCCCCGGCTAGAATAATAGTAACTTGGATATCACCTTTCCTACCGTGTTTCCCCGAAAATAAGACACTGTCTTATATATTTTTTGGCTCCCAAAAACACACTAGGTCTTATTTTCGGGGTAGGTCTTATATATTTATGGTGCCAAATAGTGGGTCTGAGTGTGTGGGGGGTGTTTGCGGGTGCAGGTTGCTCCTGAAAAGTCTTCCTGGAACTGGAGATTTACACTAGGTCTTATTTTCGAGGTAGGTCTTATATTAGGGCAGGTTTAGAAAATAGTGCTAGGTGTTACTTTCGGGGTAGGTCTTATTTTCGGGGAAACACGGTAGTTGCTTTCTTTGAAATCTTCAGGGTTTCAAAGGGTATAGAAAACATTGTCATGGATTCATTTATTGGGTGCTAGAAAAAGAAAGTGAGTCTGGAAGTTTTTGTCTTAAAAATCAACACAGGCGAATATTTAAAACTTATCCCAGTAATATTGCTTAACAATATTTTTGTTGGAATATTTAAATATTAAAAATTGTTAGAATTTTTAAAATGCGGTATAGAAACTATACAAGCCATCCTTGACATACAACCATTTGCTTAATGACTGTTTAACGACAGTGCTAAAAGTGACTTATAACCGGTCCTCACACTTAATAATAATAATAATAATTTATTCGACTTGTACGCCGCCCTACTCCCTAAGGACTCAGGGCGGCGAACATTAAAACAACAAATTTACAATAAAAAACAATTAAATAGAACAAGTCAAATACATTAAAATAAATTAAATAGCCCTAAAGGTTGTCGCTGCATCCCTGTGGTCAGTGATCCAAATCTGGGCGCTTGGTAACTGGTATGTATTTTCGATAGTTGCAGCATCTAGAGGGTCACATAATTATGATTTTCCAGGAGGCTTCCAACAAGCAAAGTAAATGCGGGAAGCTACATTCCCTTAACAACCCCTTAGTTTATTTTTTATTTATTTTATTTATTTGTCAAGCAATTATAAGATAACAGGTATAAGTATAAACATAGTTATGAATACATGAAATGGATACATATAAGAAAAATAACAAGAAACAATAGGACAGGGTTAGGGTTAGGGTTGGTGCGCTTATGCACGCCCCCTACAGACCTCTTAGGAAAGGGGTGAGGTCAATAGTAGACAGTCTAAGGTTAAAGTTTTTGGGGTTTGGGGAAGAAACCACAGAGTCAGGTAGAGTATTCCAGGCATTGACCACTCTGTTGCTGAAGTTGTATTTCCTGCAATCAAGTTTGGTGCGGTTAACCTTGAGTTTGTATCTATTGTGTGCTCTTATATTGTTATGGTTGAAGCTGAAGTATTCATTGACCGGTAGGATATTGCAATGTATGATTTTATATACTATACTAAGATCGGACCGAAGGCGGCATAGTTCTAGGTTTTCTAGGTCTAGAATTTCAAGTCTGGTGGCATAAGGTATTCTGCAACAAGTAGAGGAGTGGAGAACTCTTCTTGTGAAATGTTTCTGGACTTTCTCAACTGTATTAATATCAGATACGTAATGAGGGTTTTTTTTTAATTTTAATTACATTTATATGCCGCCCTTTTCCGAAGACTCAGGGCAGCTTACAATTTTTTGGGATACAACCCAGTGTGCTCAGCAATAGCCTTCATTCCATTGTATATGCCTGCTTATTACTAAGCGGCATTTTTACAAAGTCAATCTTGGGTCCTCAATTTACCTACCCCGAGAGGATGGAAGGTTGAGTCAACCTTGAGCCTGGTGGGATTCGAGCCTCCAGCCTCCAGGCTGATGAGCTGTATTCAAGTATTGGTCTAGCAAACGTTTTGTATGCTCTAGTTAGTAGTGTGATATTACCCTTCCTCTCCCTGACCTAAGCACACAAACTATAAACAATGTATCTATAAATGAGGGATGATACTGGATTAAAAACAAGAGTCATAAACCTATTATGAGGAATATAATACATTGTAACACCTCTGAACCCTCCAGAACAAGCTTTGACCACCTACAGATACGTATTATAAAGGCTGAATCATACAAACCTGCTATCATTAAGACTTGCGATAAGGGTTGGAGTGGGTGCATCTTTAACTTCTGGTAAGTAACTGAAAATTTGTATCAGTTTTTAGTCACCAGCCAATTTATTCCACCCACTTTCCAGCTGTTAACATTCTTCTGGAGCTACTCCTGACTGTGTTCCTGGAAGGTTATAGCCATCTGTAAGGAAGAGACCCAGGTGGGTGGTTTTAAACAAAGCCAGTTTGGGTAATTCACCGTGTCTGACTAACTTTTCTCCTAGGATAATGAATGTGTTGTGCAATTTAAATGAGGCTAAATGCAAGTCTAAATGCAAATGAGACTGAAGTCAGAAAAATTGGACTTCAGCTACCGGTATCAAAGCTTCTATAGATTTAGGTAGCATGAGAAGAGGATCTTGGTAGTCACAAAGGGTAATTAAAATAGTGGGTGCTGGTTATATTCATGGATGTGAGAGACACAGCTGGGTTTGCAAAATGTTAAAAAGTTTCCAGGAAAAAGGTGAAAATGTAAGCTTTTGTCTATATATTTATGTAGCTGTGTTCTTAGCCCATGGAAAATGGGGGATAGAAGGCAAATTCTTCTGAATTGAGTTGCCAGCTGAATTGTGGAATCCTTGATTTCTAGCATTTTACCCTGAAAAGATAACCTTGCTCTTGCAGGGCTGAATTTATCAAGATGGGTGATATAACAGCTTTAAGAAAATTAATAAGAGCTGATGAAACAAACCAAGAAAATCCTTTTCCATCCTGAGAACAAGCCTAAAACTACTTAGTGGGGTGGAACACTCTAATCAGATTAGCATCTTTTCAGGGATTTGAATATGAATCTGAGAAGTGTCACCCTAGATGAGACTAATGTTGTTTTATCCCACTGTTCTATCTGGATGGCAACCAATAACCAGTGCAGAATTGCCCAAAGTAAAACCCCTGGATCGGCTGAGGATGTGTCTCTGCAGCAAAGCAAATGCAAGGGTTCATTAAACCCAGACTTCCTGCAGAATGATGCCCAATAGCATGCACGCACACAGCCCAGTCTGCTGCCAGTATTGTGCCTGGCAAGTGGTCTGTCTGCACAATGATTATCAGCAACAAGTTTAGCACAGGGCTCTGGTGAAATATTCTTCTACTGTAGTATCTTACTGTGTTGTTCCCCTCGGACTCATTTCTAGTGATGGATATGGAAACAAAGCATTAGGTGATTGCAATGCAACAGGAAAATGCTCAAGCAAACCGGATCTTAGCACTGCCAAGAAAGGAAACCAAATATTTTATGGATCGCAACCTGGTTTTTCTGATTGGCTCTGAAAATTTAGTGTTTTCAGAAGAACCGGTACTTCAGCATCAATAGTTTTTTATTTTATTTTATTTATTTATTTATTAATAGTTGCATAAATAGACCCCAACTCAAGTATGTACATCAAACCTTCCTAGTCACATAATTAAAGAATAGTCAGTACATCACCTGCAAACACCTCCCACAGGGACAGATCCTATGAAGTGGGGAGGATTATGCAATCAATTATTATTTCATTACATAACCTTAGTGCACGGCTGGGTGCCCACATAGTATGTTAAATGAACTCTGTTTATTTCTTTTGTCCAGGTCTTCAGAATCATAGAGCTGCAAGGGTCCACTGAGGTCCTTGAATCCAACTCTGATTAGTACAGATATCCAATTTAAAACATCCTGGATGGATAGTTGCTTAGTTTCTCCTTCAACACATCCAATGAATGAATGAATGACACCCATTGCCTCTCAGTTGATTTGCTCTTACTGTTTAGAAACATTTTCTAATGTTTAAGTGGATTTGCCTTCTAACAATATATTCCTTGAGGAGATGCAAACAGAGTTTATAGGTGACATATTTCAACTGCATCTAATGATAGCCTCCAATTATTTTTCATTTTTCTTTTCTAACAGATTAACCCACCAGAATTAGGAGGGCTTTTGTTCAAAAGTGACATTCTTTCATCCCAGCCATGAACCTTGAAGTTCCAAAGCCAGAATTCAAATCTGCCACCAGGGTGACTGGGGGGCCTGTCACTCCCAGGAAAGGCCCTCCCAAATTCAAACAGAGGCAAACCAGGCAGTTCAAGAGCAAGCCACCAAAGAAAGGTGTTCAAGGGTGAGATACAAAGTGTTACTTCGCAGCAAAAAGGGAGTTCACTTTCTTTTAAATCAAAGCCGCCCAACCTGAGTCCCAGCCCCAACTGGCTCTTCAAAGCCACAATGTAACTTCCAGAGCCATACCCACAACTGCCATTCAATTGTACTGTGTAAAGTGTGATAGAAAAGAAACAAATACAGGTAGTCCTTGACTTTCAACCATTCATTTAATAAGTGTTCGAAGTTA
This sequence comes from Naja naja, assembly GCA_009733165.1. Taxonomy (NCBI): domain Eukaryota; kingdom Metazoa; phylum Chordata; class Lepidosauria; order Squamata; family Elapidae; genus Naja; species Naja naja. Next base: position 142,964,368 of record CM019149.1, on the reverse strand, counting down.
AAACAGTACTAAAAAAAGTGACTTACGACCAGTTTTCACACCTAATGACTGTTGCAGCATCACCACAGTCACATAATCAAAACTTGGGTGCTTGGCAAGTGGCATGTATTCATGACAGTTGCACTGTCACTATTTGTAACTTTCCCAGCCAGCTTGTAACAAGCGAAGTCAATAGGGAAGCCAGATTTGCTTAATGACCTCATGATTCACTTAACAACTTCAGTGATTTTGTTTAGTAACTGTGCCAAAAGTCATAAAATGGGACAAAGCTCACTTAACAACAGTCTTGCTTAGCAATGGAAAATTTGGGTTCAATTGTGGTCATAAATCAAAGACTAACTGTACATATTGCTTAGATATCTATATGGGTGTTTCCCTGCAGTATAGCTGCAGACCAGTTCCTGAACTCCTTTACATTATTTCTATCAATCTCTTCTGTCAAAAAGAAAAGCCTTTTTTTAAAAAAATCACCCAACCTATGTGCAACTGAATAAAGAGGCAATATTTCCATGAAGTTATTGTGCGTGGAAGCCAACTTTTTAGGAAAACAGTTTCCTTTCTCTCTCTCTCTCTTTTTTGCAGGTTTGGTGATGACATTCCCGGTATGGAAGGCTTGGGAACAGGTATGAAGGATTGATTGATGACATTAACTGAAGTGTACTGAAGTGAGAAAGTCAGGCTCCTGCAGGTTCCTTGCAGTTTTATCTTTCTCAGCATTGCCATGGGCAGGTCCAGCTGTTTTCAGCCACAGATGGGATATTTTGGGCAATGTCGCAACTGACATTGAAACATTTATAATGTTAGAGGCTTGCTTCCTTTGTCTAAATTTACTGAATTCCTTCAGTAAACTGTGAATTCCTTGTGCCTGTAATTTTATTCCATTACTATATTTTGGCAGTTACGTTTCTATTCTTTTTTGTAACGAGCGTTCCTGCACAATAGGAATATAATCCACAACAGATACTTATCAATTTGTTTTAGGAAGGATCAACCCTAGAACCTGCTCCAAAAAAACCAGGGAATTACTATTTAGTAGGCAAATCTGGGCGGAGCCAACACAATTCTACCGACTCCTCTTAGCTGATTTCTATGATTATTGGTAGCATCTCCAGACCAGCAGGTGCAAAAAGGACAGTTTCAGCCAGATTGCTTTCATGGGTGTCCTCATATTTTCTTCTTTGGAGTTTTTTTTTCCATCCAGGATTGCAACAGGAGCATCACATTTATCGAACTGCAAGTGGTTCTTGCATAGAAATTGGCTTCAGGGGGACATCAGGAAGAGGGACAGGGAAGTAAATACCTTCAAAAAGTACCTGACATGCTTTTACTATTGATTATCAGACAGTCATGAGTTTTGGCAGAAAGGATGTATGTACCTAGTGCAGAAGATCCACCCGGATAAAGTCTAGCAGCACTAAGCTGCATGTGGCACATCTTTTTTTTATCAAACTTTTTATTTGTACCAGTGTTAAGGGGCCAGACATCATGCTGAAGTATGATTTGTATTTTGCAATATAGAGACAAACAGTGCTCCAAAAGCTGTTTTGGCATGTGTGAGAGTGCGAAAGTAGCACCTCTCTGAACACCTTGTTACAGCCCAACAAGTGCTGTATTTGTGTTTTTGCATGCTTAAGTATCTTTTGAAGGCTGGATTGAAAGCATTGTGTAGGCCTAGGAATACTATAAGCATCCTATTCCAAAAATGCTATCAGGGGCGCAAATACCTCTGTTATCCTTTTCCTCTCATAAATTCCTATAAACGTACTTTGTTTGCAGCTGGGTTTTATGCTACACAGTAACCATAAATTACATCTTAAGCTTCAATGCACATGAACAAAGTCTCATGAACGAAGTCTGCATCTTCAAGAGGTCCAAAGCAGTCTATCTGCTTATTTATTTGGCTGGGGATAACTGCTGTATCCCGTTTGGTTCTCTATCCTTTTGAATGGCTGTATGGAAGTCTTGAATTGCCATATGTATGTAACATCTGCATTATGTATATAACATCTGTGACTGTAGCCCTCAGTACCATTCCAAAGGATTCAAAGACCGATCACGATCCCATTCCACTATCTGATTTTTCAAACACCTTATGCGCTTTGAAGACATGTTCATATCATCAGAATGTTAATGCTGGCAAGACATAATGAGGGTTGAATTGATGCGGACTTTGCCCTCTTTCAGATATCACCGTGATCTGTCCTTGGGAAGCTTTCAGCCACCTGGAACTCCATGAACTGGCACAGTATGGTATCATTTGAAGACATAGAAGCCAGAAACAGGCCAGCAAGCAAGAACAGTTCGTGAGCATTCGCATTATCCGTATTCCTAACCCTGCAAATTCACTTTCCCAGTAGTAGCCTGTTGGGTCCTATAACAGTTGCTCACTAAAATAAAATCCAAGTGAATAAATCTTAGGCTTGGCTTCATATTATTGTTCCTGCAAGGATTTTCTCCCCTCCAATTAAACATTTGCAAAAAAAAAAATCACAATGAACCAGAGAAATGACTTCATTTTATATGCAGTAAGCCCCACATTTTACAAGTCCATCATTTCCTTCTAATCTTTTTTTTTAAATCCTAGTGTTTTTTTCCCCACATGTGCAGGGTTCCCCCTTTTTTCTGGATCATCTGAATGTCCATTGGTTGCAACAGGAACTGACTGTTTGTTGCCTGAGCCTGACATCATGGGTTGAGAGAGGGTGACTGACCCAAAATCACTCAGCTGGCTTTCATGCCTAAAATGGGACTAGAACTATCAGTTTCCTAATTTCTAGCCTGGTATCTTAACCACTAAACCAAACTTGTCCTCTTCTGATCTGTCCCTTGGATCATACAAATTTTAAGCAGTAGGTGACCTAATTGAAAACTACTGTAATATTCCTTGCTTAGGTAAAATGCCAGTAATTGAAAGTCCAGGAGATGGACTGCAGTGGTGAACCTTTAAGATTTAAAAGAAATCTCAATATTTACAGATTTAAATTTGCACAAAATAAAAATATTGAAAATATCAATGTGCTGCTCCTGAATAATCCTGGAGAGGAAACTTTCAGCTAAGAATAAACAGAATAAAGTGTTTGGATAAGATAAGATTATTTAAATTAAACTCTTCCTTTTTAGTGGAGGAGTCATACTTTCAATGAATTCAATAGTGTTTACTTCTAGATAAATTAATGTAGGATTCAAACCTCAATTTCTCCACCACACATAAAGCCATTAAGTTTTAGAAGGGTTGTCTGTACTGTTGCTATGTAACAATTGATGCATTTAATTCTATGGGTCAAAAATTGTTGATTATAGACATTAAAATATGACACAGAATAGATTTAAGAAGGAAAGCATTATATATAATTAATGAACCAACTAGGACTGAATGAAGCATATGAGGAAAATATTATATCGGGCAACATTTTTTATTTTTTATTTAATGGGATTTCTATGCCGCCCTATCTCCCGAAGGACTCAGGGCGGCTTACAATAATAAAAGAATATAATACAAATATTAAAAAACCATTAGATTCAAAATCCCACTAACCAATAAAATTAACAAAAACAATTTCTAAAATCCCATCCCCTCCGTCAGTCCAGGTTGGCAAGTTGGAAAAGCCATGTTTTTAGGCCACGACGGAAGGACCAGAGGTCAGGGGCCACCCGAAGCTCCAGGGGCAGCTGATTCCATAGGGTGGGTGCTCCCACAGAGAAGGCCCTACCCCTAGGGGTCGCCAGCCAACATTGTCTGGCTGACGGCACCCCAAGGAGGCCCTGCCTATGGGAGCGCACAGGACGTTGGGAGACCGTTACAGGCAGCAGGGTCTCCTGCAAGTACCCCGGTCCTAAGCCATGAAGGGCTTTATAGATGATTACCAGGACCTTGAATCTCACCCGGGGGGCAACCGGCAACCAATGCAGCTCACGCAGGAGGGGTGTAATATGGGAGTATCGGGATACTCCCATCACAACCCGTGCGGCCGCATTCTGCACCAGTTGAAGCCTCCGAGTGGTCCTCAAGGTCATATATATATAAGTGTCTTTGGAAAGCTCCTCTCTGGTAAGATCACACTTGGAATACCATAGTTTTGGCCATCATGATACAAAAAAGATGTTGAGACTGTTAAATGGGGGCAGAGAAGAAAAACAAAGATGATTAGGGAGATGTAGGCTAAACCGTACGATGAACATTTTCAGGAACTAGATATGCCTAATCTAATGAACAGAACAGAACGTTGTGGGTGCTCTAATACTGGAGCTTTTAAGAAGAGATTGGACAGCTATTTGTCCAGAATGGTATAGGGGGCTCCTGCTTGAGCAGGGGGGTAGACTAGAAGTCCTCCAAGGTCTCTTGTTACTGTGCTCTGTATTCTGAAAGTGAGCACAGGGCAAAGTAGTGGCATTTGTGCCTTTTGCATTTGGCCCCTCAGTATCTCATCCGTGGAGGTCTGCTACAACACGCAACTCTGAATTACTGTACTTTCATTTCAGAAAAGTATGAGAAAGTATCAGAAGGAACAAAGAGTTCCTATTTTTTGCTTGTTTTGGAAACCTGTATCTGGATTGGAAATAGTTCCATATCAAAATCAGAAATGAATGAATGGCTTTATGAAATGACTATGAATAATTAGTTGCTAGATTTATAGGGAAGTGGCCTGGGTGTAAAGTTCTTCTGCTACATTATTTCTCCTTTTCTGACTTTGTTTACAAGTATGTACAGAGTGAAGAGGTGGCAGGATTGATCAGAAAACAGGGATCTAGGAGAATGAGCAAGATAAATACATACAAAAACCAGCTTTTTTTCCCCCTGTCCGTTTTATTCTGGGTTAATTAACTAATATGAAAGGTATTGCATAATACTTTAGATTTATGTTCCTCAAAAGAGTATGAATACATCCATCTCTAGCAATAGGAGAGCTAATGCATGCCCTCCTTCCCACTATAAAGGCCACGGTGGCATAGTGGTTAGAATGCAGTACTGCAGGCTACTTCTGCTGCCTGCAATTTGACAGTTCGAATATCACCAGGCTCAAGGATGACTCAGCCTTCCATCCTTCCGAGGTGGGTAAAATGAGGACCTAGACTGTTGGGGCCAATATGCTGACACTGTAAACCGCTTAGAGAGGGCTACAAAAGCACTGTGAAGCGGTATATAAGTCTAAGTGCTATTGCTATAGTGTTGAGTCCGAGCAGAAGCAATGCCTGCCAGGAGCTTACTGGCCAGAAACAAGCTACCTACTTCAATCACAACCAAAACTACAACAAAGAAGCCTATTGTTCCTGCGTGACTATTGAGCCACCTGTTTAACTGGGGAACACAGCCTCCAAGATAGATGGTGCTTTGAACTGCAAACTCCTCCATGCCCAGGGTGCCAAAGCCACACTGAGAATTCAGGATGGTACCATTTTCCAGTGGATTCAGACAACACGAAGCAGGAACGCCGCAGGCTTGCACCCCTGGAGAAGTGCATTTAAAATACCTGTAAGATAAAAAAAGGAAGAAATGTTTCATTCTTAAGTTCATCCCAAGGTGTATCTCCCAGGTTTTTTCAGTATCTACTTTGTCCTCCCAATATAAACCAGATCCCATGGCCAATCTATCTGTGAATTCATTGGTTCAAGATCTATATATGCAACAACAAGAACCATTGCTACTGGGATCCAGAAAATCTTGAGGTTCTAGCACAAATCATGCAGGATTCTATCCGTATCTCAGTTTACCTTTTTCCCTCTTCATCTAATGGATAGTTCATAAAATCAGCCATTAAGACTGCTTGCTAGGACTCAAGCCTCCTGCAGTTACTCAAGGAGCAGTAAGTACAATTGTAATCTTTCCTAAGGAATCAGCTAAAGTCTAAAGTCCTAACTATAAAAACTTACATTAACCAAGGAAGTCTTTGAATGGGCTGAAACCAATTTTTCCTATCACCTATGTGACAAAAGGATAATGTTCCTTGCGATATCTATTTATGTTTGGTTTCCAAACTGACAAGACCCAGTTCTGATAACATGACCTGAGTTCTTGAGATAGTGAAGTAAACTGAATTTAATCTCCACCCTCCTATGCTGAACAGGCAGCTGAGGTTGTTAAAGATGACTGGGCCAAGAATGTGTTCACAGATCTTATGTAAAGCTCTTTCTCAATGAAAACTGTTTATTTCTACTATTACTGTAATCAGAGATAATACATTAAATCAAACAGATTAGGAATTATCTAGAATATCTAACAAGTAAAGATGAAAGCATATCACAGTACCTCCCCAATAAACAAAGATACTAATATTTAAACAGCATGTATGGCCAACCAAAAGACTGATCCAAAACATAGAGAATGGGAAAATACCTAAACCAAAAAAGCCTAGAGGCTTGATGAATTATTCTGCTCCAAGAAAAAATTGAGGCAATATTGCTGAAGCAAAAGAGGCAGTCATTATTATCACACTGTCCTTTATCAGGATTATTTTAAGCATCTCAGTAAAAAAGAATGTCAAAGAAGGCAACAGGAGAGATACATGGGCATCCTTTATGTGTGATGAAAACGAAGACTGCTCATAGCATATTTAACAGGAAGACAATAATAACTTGTTATCTTGTGCTGTTATATAAGATGATGCTTCATATGAAGAGGCAAGAAAGAGATTCCTGTCTCAGTCAAACCAAATTAAGGATGAGGTGAGTAACCTGCAAACTTACCAATAGTATATAGGATTCAAGTTCTTGTGGGCATGATCAGAGAGGATGGACATCATAATTTAACATACGTGGGGAACTACCGTGCCTAATGTTGGAGACTAAGACTTAACAGGTTCTGGCAGATACTTTTCATCATAATGCACAGTGCTGCTTATTTTAATTCTACAGGAATGCTCCCTTCATATTTCCATCCAGAAATAATAAAATACCTTGCATTGTTTCTAGATAGAAACATATAGAAGCACTCCTGAAGTCATACAGGAAGTGGAACTATCCATTCACTCATATTATTGATACAAAGCTTACTTTGTTGTGAGACAACCCTTTGGCAGCAAAATTCCAGTGACAACATTACATTGAACAAATGAAAATAAACTTTACATCTTCCAGATTTCAGTGCTACAATATTCTCTCTCTCTCTCTCTCTCATCCATCAATCCATCCTTCCATCTATCCAATCATATTTGTAGACTGTCAAGTTCTCCCAGGATTAAAGTTATACTCCACTACTTTGGCACACCTATCTTTCCTGAAAACTGATAGATAGGCCAAAAATTTTACTCACAAATTTGCTTTCCAGTCCAGATAAGACTTTACTCCACAGCATTGGAGGCCTGCTTGAATTTCATCCATAATGAACTGTAAATCTAGGTCATCCTGATACTGTAACATTGCCACCATAAGAAAATTTTGCAAGGAAGTCTTTATGTGTTGTCTCAGAGAAAAGACAACAATTCCACTCAAAACTTCCAAAACCAAAAAAAATATTATTCCTCCAGTAAAAAGCTTCAGAAGAAAGATGCTTTCAAAGAGGGCTCCTGTACAGCCCAAAAGAGATATAAATGTAGCTACTAGCCCCACTAATACAAAAAAAAGCATGGGGTCACTGCCCAAATATGTTATTCGTTCACTTTCCAGAGATTCCTTCTCTGAGAGCCCCCAAATTCCTATAGCCAAAATGAATAATCCTATAATGGAGGAAATTGTGTTCCAAGTAAAGGTCAAGCATTTAGCACAGTGGCTAAATGAATCCAGAGGAAGACGGGAAGACTGATGAAGGAGGTGCCATTTTCTTGTCGGATTCCAAGAACAACCACTTTCTTGTCCATCAGGGCTCAGGGGTGTGCCTGCTGCCTTGTATGAATAATACTTGTGATCATTCTAATCAACATAGAAGAGAATCAGAGAATGCAAATTATATATCAGAAATAGGAAACAAAATAAGATAGAACATGCATTTTCCCTACAGCATTTGAAAGGCAATACATAACTCTGAAATACTTTTGTGTCGGTTTTTAAAATTTAACATTTTTACAATATGACTGGATTATTAAAAACAACAAGAAGAAGATTCATTCCTCTATGCCATTAGATTATAGCATCCAAGATGTTTGGGACCTCATGGGATTAAGTATATCTTTCAATACATCTGGAATCTATGGCATGGATGAGGAAACTATGGCCATCCAGATGTTTCCTGATTTGAGTATGGCTTTAACCCTAACTACTATGGCCAAAACTGAGTGTAATTGGTGTTATAATTCAACATAGAGGTAGTCCTTGACTTACAATAGTTTGTTTAGTTACTGATCAAAATTACAACAGCACTGAAAAGAGTTATGACCATTTTTCACACTTATGACCATTGGAGCATCCCCGTGGTCACATGATCAAAATTCAGATGCTTGGCAACAGTCTCATATTAATGACAGTTGCCAAGGTCATGTAATCACCTCTTGCGACCTTCTGAGAAGCAAAGTCAATGGGAAAGCCAGATTCACTTAACAATCATGTTACTAAATTAACAAGTGGCAAGAAACAACACTAAAATGAGGCAAAACTCACTTAACAAATGTCTGAGCCTAACAGAAATTTCAGGCTCAATTGTGGTTGCAGGTTGAGGACTACCTGTACACTGAAGGCAATGATTTTTCTTCTCATACTCTATTGTTCCATAGACGAGGCATAGACCTTCTATGTACCAGTATATTAATTTCTGATTTCCAGTGTTACTTATGTACTTTTGTATGCTGCCTGCTTTAACAACTCTAGATGGAATATGATATAACCTTAAGAAAAAAATCTGTGAAAGAATACAATAATTTTAATAATGTACGTATAAAACCTCCCTCAACCATTTTTTCTGGAATCATTTACATAAAAATCTAATTTCTAGCATTTTGCATATTTAAAAAAATTGACATATACCTTTATGGATGTCAACCTATTATCTGACATACAGACTATTATTCTGAGAAAGGAGCCTAAATATATCAGTGGTTGGAAGTACCAACAATGCTAATTTGTTAATCAAGAGTGACCACTCTGTAGAATGTGAAAGACTCTTGCCCTGGTGAGATTAACTACACAGCATGATAGGAATGAATTGTGTCCATGTAATCCACGGAAAATAGAACTGAATCTTTTTATAATGAAAAAACCATCTTTGTCTCATTACATCAGTCCATTCCACCTGGTTAGACAGGAAACGTATATTGCACATCCCATTAGTTAAAGAAGACTAACTGGTGAGGTCCAGAAAGAGAGCCTTCTCTGTCATTTCCCCTGCCCTGTGGAACATTCTCCCCTCAGAATTGAGTGGCCTGTCACCCTCCTGGCCTTCCAGAATGCTGGGAAAGCATGGCTCTGTTGCCTTGCTTGGGGCACACAGAGGAATACACAGCTGTGTGGGCGAGCAGCACCCAGAAAGCCCTCTGAAATTGTTTAACTGAAAAAGGTATGTACACATTTGATTTTAGATTTGATTAGTATTGTATTTCCTCTGACTACCTAATTTCATTCATCAAATCCCCCCCCCTCCAAAGTCATGGACAAGAGCAAAAGATACTGATACAGTAAGATACAATTTGAACTGAAAAAGGAACCATTTTAAATAATTGAAGAGATGCAATATGAAAAAGTGGTGGTCAGGTTGACACTTGTATAGATAAATGTGGAATACAGCAAAAGTAACATTGCCAAGAGCAATAAACATAAAGTGGGACTGAAAATAGCTCTTTGTCAGCAAAGAACTATTTTTAATTTGAAAAGTTACTAAAATAATCAAAGCCAAAACAAATTTACCTTGATCATTTTTAAGGGGCACTTGTGAGATAGCTAAGATGATTCAGCATATTTACCTGGAAAAAGTGACATAAAATTCACTGGGATTGTACTTTTAATAAATATACTTGTTTACAGTTATTAATACTATTTCTTATTGGAGATTGCTTCAGGATGGATTAGAGAGTTGACACCTCTGAAGTATTTCTGTCATACTTTCTTACGCCTGCTTCTTAGGCAACAAAGAATTAATAATCTCCCAGTTAAGAAACAAACAAAACTGAAAAGCAGCATCATATGCCAAGAACAAAGACTCAAGATCTCCTTACATGAAAGCTGAAACAAGGCCAACATGTAACACAAATCCTTGTTATTACCTTTGATAGCAAAGCTTTTATTTCATCTTCTCCCATCTTGGTGCTCGGAAAGTGAAGATACTTCAAGAAAGAATTCACAATTGGAATTGATTTCTTCATATTTAATGTACAGCATGAAATGGATTTGAAATGGTTCTGCAGCTCTTTGGAATAGCCAGATAAGAGTCCAACATTCATGTATGAGGAAAATTTTGGAGTAAACCTACCAAAGTCATACTTGCATCATGTGAGAAATCACATTTCTCAGCTTAAAAGACTTGCTTTGTTTCACTTGCTGTAAGTATATTCATTCAATAGTAATATATCATTATGCCTGTCAGCTGAGTGCATAGTACTGTATAACTATTAAATCTGTGTAAAAAATTCAGATGAGATAGTTAAGGTTTACAATGCATAGGAGTACAAATAAAACACCTTTCGTTCAATCTTTAAAGCAGCTATATCTTTTGCAAAGCTCCCAAGCCTAGGTTATTTGAAAAGCTGCTTCCAATTATTTCACATACATTTCAATACTTTGCATGACCTTTATAATTATATACCCAGAGATGTACAAAAATATGGGATTGCTGTTGTATTAAGGCCTTCTGTAACAAATATCACGATAAAAAGTATATTGCGAACAAGAGGCACATTTAATATCAAAAACGGAATGTTTACAAATTGTAGAGTATCTGGCCTCAATCCACTCAATAAATATGGATATAGATGGGAATTTCCAAACTCAGTTGTAAATTTTCTCCATGGCTAAAATGAACCTATTCTCCCTTGGTTTCCTATCTCTAAAGTAATAATAATGATGTTTAACCCTGTTATCAAGAGGTATATTATGGGGGTGTCACATTCAAACTGGATTTCTTTGAGGGCCGGATAAGCATTGTAGTTTTCCTCTGCAGGCCAGGTGGCTGGGTTGTGGAAGATGGGATGGACGTTTCCTGCAGCATCCTGCTGGACAAAATGGGGCATATGGGGGCCACATGTAGCCCCCACACACCAGGTTTTGACCTGGATAGTTTCCTGCAGCATTTTGTGGACCAAAACAAGGCACACAGCCCGTTTGGGCCCACAAAATGCTGTAGGAGGCCATCCAGGCTGAAAATGGGCCGCAGAGGGCTGCGTGTAGCTTCCCCCTCACCCTGTTTTGGCTGCCAAAGGCACCGTGGGCCGGTCCTTTGCTATTTCCAGCCCAACCCCACAGGCCAGATTTAAGCATCCCGTGGGCCGGACCTGGCTGCAGGCCTTGAGTTTGACACCCCTGGTGTATTATATAAAACATGGTTTTTAAAAACCTTACAATTACAGTAATTTTAAACTAAATACTGTATTGGATTGAATATGTACAAGGCTATGCAGCATCACCAAAAACCAAGATAACCTTCTCTATACCTACACAATCCAGGAGATTATGATGTGCAGTGCATACAATACATTGTGATTGGGTACTATTGACATGTACATTAAAAATGATAAGTTTTGGGATATTTACGAGAGGGCATATATAGTATTTGCAGATAGGTGTGTAAAGAAACACAATCCTAAATCTGCTAAACTTTTGTGGAGAGGAACCAATACAAATGGATAATTCAAACACATTTACCTGGAACTAGATCAGTTTAATTAGTCTGCAACTACAATTGCAATATATGAGTTGCTATATTATATACCGATGGCTATAAAATTGTTTAGAGAAATTTTATCAGGTTTTATGAATCAGTTACAACATATCGGTATTACTGTATATCATAAGTGTAATGTTCCAAAGAATAGTTTGAAAAATCATTTGGATCAACATACAATTTTTTGTCAGAATGAAAGTGTATTGCAAATGCATGCTTTGATCAGTGTTTCTCCTTACAATAATAGTTATTAACATTCACCTATCACATTTAATATCATGTGGGCTTTTTCATTTTGGGCTTAATAAGCAATGTGAATTCAGCCATAATGATTTGCAAACAATGGATTATGATGTTTGTGTATTATACAGTGCTTCTGATTAAGCATACTATGGCTTACCTAAATATGTATAGCAAGCCATACACAAATAAAAAGTATTGTTGACTACATAATTATATTTCCCTTATTAATATAGCAATTTCACTCTTAACACAAGCACAGAAAACAATCTAAATTTAAGACAATTCTATCTAGATATGACATAACTTCATTTTCAAACACTGCTAAAAGTATCCAGGAAATCTGAAATTAAAATAGCCAGGCTCATGCATCACAACCTTTGTGATATTTTGTGATCATATTTGTTGACACACTATGTATTAGCTAGGTTCACACTACATCCTGAATCATAAACGTGAGTTATAAACCAGTCGCAAGCTAAAAAAGGTAAATACATTCATCATAACAGAATGAAAATATAATATGGCTTAGTAAGGTAACTCGTACATAATTCTGACAACCTTATAAGGAAGGATTGATCTCCATAATATGACAAAACATGGTCTGGCTTGATTGTAGCTTATTCACCAAACCATGTCAAAGCAAAGAAGAAGGACTAGAGAACAACCAGGGGAGACATGATAGCAGTGTTCCAATATTTGAGGGGCTGCCACAGAGAGGAGGGGTCAAGCTATTTTCCAAGGCATCTGAAGGCCAGACAAGGAATAATGGATGGAAACTGAACAAGGTTAGATTCAACCTGGAAATAAGGAGACATTTTTCTGAATGCGAGCAATCAACCAAGGAACAGCTTGCTTTCAGAAATTGTGGGAGCTTCATCACTAGCAGCTTTCAAGAAGAGACTGGACTGCCATCTGTCAGAAATGGTGTAGGGTCTGCTGTTTGGGTGGGAGGGTTGGACTAGATGACCTATAAGGCCCCTTCCAACTCTGTTAATCTAAAAGCAAAACTTTTTAGTTCGATATTCAAATTTGACCCAACTAATTATTTCAAGTAAGATCACTTCTCAGTATGCAAACAATTAGTTTTGAGTAGAAAGTAGTGTTGGAAGGAAAATCCATCTGGTTCAGTTCCAAGCTGAGAAAAAGACACTGGAAATAACATGGAGGCTGACGGAAAGACTCTGTTTACTGAGAGCAGAACCAACACGCACACACATAGCAAGGTTCTGGGACAACTGGTTGAATGAGTGGATGGATCTTTATAGGTTTCTGTGACTTTGAAGTTTGAACTGTTCTGGGGGTTGTGCAATGAAGGAGCTTGTGTCTTTTGCTAAATGGTGGTGGGTTAATCCTATTATGTCCCAAAAAGTCCTGCCCTGTTCTTCTTAATCCCAGCACCTTGGAGCTGAAAATGTTTTGTTCATGAAGATTTCTTAATGGGCACAAATATCCAATTTCTAAATGCTTCTTGCCTCTGCTGGAAGCTGTTTTACTACGCAGGAAGCTCCATTTCTTCTTTGGGGAAATATAATATCCTCAAAATATTTCATTCTCTAGGACGGTGGGTGGGTGGGTGCTGACTTTCTACAGCTGGCACTCATCTCAGGCGCCCTCTCTGAAGCAACTTTGTGAATAGTAAAAGCTTGGCAAGTGCGAGATTCGCCTTCCTTAACCGCAGACTCAAAGACTTTACAGCTTTTTGTGCCGTACGAACTAGGCTGCTGCCTTCCCAATCTTTTTGCGCAGAGACGCGCCTCCGACAGGGACCCCATGGGACAAAAATTCTCTCTCTCTCTCTTTCTCTCAGATTAAACCTGAAGCCACTAGGCGGAGCCAACGAATGGGAATGAGGATAGGAAAGGATTTCAGGAAAGGAAAGGAAAGAGGGATGAAGGCTGCGTCTTCTTCGGGGCGGACCTTTTCTACCCGGAACCTTGTTGCTTTTCCTGCGCTACCGGGCGGGAACGGTGACGCGGCAGTATTGGCGGCGCACGAGCAGCGGAGAGGGCGGGAAAGAGGCGGAGCTGCTGGAGCCGGGGCAGGACGAGGGTCGGAACGGCGGCAAGGATATGGCGGAGACCATTGTAAGTTCGGTTCGTTGAGGGGGGCGAAGCCGGGGAGGGGGAAGAATGAAGTGGGGTCTCCCTCCTGTCCTCTCTCAGCCCGGGTGTGGGGGGAGGGTTTCCCTCCCTCCGGTCTTTTGTCATGGTGAGGCAGGGGGGGGAGTAGGGGGTGGCGCCGCGCTCAGAGCTCTCCCTGGGCTTCCCCAGCGCCTGCCCGGCAGGGGGCTGACAGCTCTGCCCTGGGAAGGTGGGAGGCACCATCCCGCGGTGGGGTTAATTTTCCTGTCCCGTCTCCCTAGCCAGGTTTGAGGGAGAGCAGGGGGATCGCAGGGTCCTTCCTGAAAGAGGATGGGTGGTGGAGCTGCTGCAACTGAAGATAGTCCCCCCCCCAAAAAAACCACCTTCATTGAGTGTTAAAATACCGGCTTCTGGAAAGTAGGGAAGAACTCAGCACCTCAGAACTCTCAAGCCAGTTTCGTAATATTTTTTTTCCTCCCCCCCCAAAAGTATTGTGACTGGGCAAGATGGACCAGAAATGAACAATTTTCAAAAGCAAAATCCCCCACGTTCTCTGAAGAAAATGTGTGTATATGTCCAGTAAATTGGATTGACTTAACATTTGGGCTCTCTCTCTTAGGACAGGATATATGCCAAGAGTTCGAAAATTAAAAGCAGCGGATTTGGTACAAAATGCATGATACATATAATAAGAATCTATCTCTAAAGATTTTTTTTCTCTTGAAATACTGGACTACTTTTCCTATAATCCCAAGATAATATGTTCATAGGAGTTGTAGTCTAATACATCTAGAAGGCAACAAAAACTTGGAAAAGCTGACAAGTTTCTGTAACTCTGAATTTTTCCCTTTCAACCAACCCCTAACTATTTTGGATCTAGGTTCAATACTAACATTACTTGCAATAAATCAAGATAGCTACATCCATAGAATATATGACTTCCTGCCCACATTACCTTAATTGTTGTATTACTTTGCATGTCAGACAGCATAAATCATGTATGTATCCTGGTGGGTCACTTGTTTTGGGTTTTTGACAGTAGGAAACTACTCAATAAATTAGTGAAGCTTTGACTATGCTAGAAGTACTTCAATACTTGCTTTAAGTATGGCATTTAAGAAGTATTACATTGTTTTTCTTACCTGAATTGACAAAGGTGAAAAATTTCCCTGTCCTTTATGATCAGTGAGAAAGTTTAATTAGGGCATACTGAAGAGTAAGCAGGTCCTACCACGGTTAAAAGCATGTTACACTTCCATCTTTCTTTTCTAGCAGATTTTATTTTAATAAAGAAATAGTTAGAAAAATATGTTATGAATATCAGGACCAACCCAAATTTTAAAATTCTCTTTTGGCAGCTAAGTTTGTATAATATTTCATAAAATTGGACAGCACAAGTTTTAATAAATTTAGGTCAATATGCCTTGTTCTATAATGGATTGTCAACATTTTTGGTATTAGTACTGGCTAAGTTGCATTTGGGTCACATTGATACAATTAGTTATATATTGCAAATTGCAGGCAACTTGAGCAACTTTGGCAGGTAATCTGTAGCCTTCAGTCTTAGAAGCTAGGCTATAATATAAATCAGTTTGATTTAAATTCTGCTTTCAGTTGAATTTAATCAGTATTTTGATACAGTGCTTTACAGAATTTTTACTTTCCTTTTAAAATAGGGTGTCCATGTGGTATCCTTTTAAGCCACTTATACATCCATTCAAATTATATCTGATTTCTTTATTAGCCATGTTTGTACTAAATTTTCAATTTTATTAATTTTAATAATAAATAAAATTTATTTTAAACTGCCAATAACCATAGTATGTATAATTACGTAAATATGTAATGGACTATTGCACATTTCAGAGTAAAACTAGATTATATAATTTTGAAATAAATGCTATTTGCTATTTTTCTCCAAATTTTAAGAAAAAAAAGTAATTTTATTGCTTACTGCAGTTCCAAAATGTCACTGTTGCAAAATTCAATTTTATAAATGACATTTGTCAGGTTTCATGGTTAGTAGTATCTACTTTTTGGAATATCTTCTGAGGTACCAGTTGGTAAATACCTGCACATCCACATCTGGAAATTGCAGTCTATCAGCTTTTCTTTAAAGTAGTTTTTTTTTAATTATACACCAAACATTTAAATGTGTTCCTATTTTTAAAAAATACAGTTTTCTCCTGAATAGAAAGTGGGTGTGTGCACGTGCACACACATACATTATCTAGTTTTAATGATATTTTAAGATTTGGACATTGTTCAAGGATATAATTAATGGTTTGGCATGGTCCTAGGATTAGTTGTGTCTCCAGGTGGAAATCTTTCTGGAATTATGGAATCAGCACTTTGAGGCAAAGAAGTTGAGCTCAATACAAGAACATCTTTACCTTTTAAAGAAAGAATTGCTTCACAATGGTGCTGTGCTGTACTGTGTAGTCAAATCCAGTTCATATTCAATCTGAAATTACCTATGCTTACTGTAATAGAATTATCAAGAAAGCCATTATAGAATTGCTTCTTTGCATTATTACATTTTTCTGGAAATGTGTTGGAAAGCTATCATATTAAAAAATGTTTCAAATATTTTATAGGACATTAGCATGTATGAATTTCCACCATGTTTAATTCTTACATTGAAGTGAAGTTAGCACCAATTAATCTGTAAAATCTGCCCTTAAATTACCTCATCTTTCAACTATAGATTTCAACTCTGAGCAGTGACATGGCAAAGGATGTAGGGTTGTGCACATTAATGCAGCTTATCTATCTTTTTAAATTCCATAAGAAGATACAGTGTTTAGTGCTAAATGCTGCCAAAAACAAGTTAGTCTCTTATCAAAGATGAACTTGACTTTCTCAGTAAATAGACACTATTGTTCTGTGTCCCTGTGTATCTCACAGGATTGGTGTGACTTTTCATTTTAATGAAGATGGATGATAATGTTCCTTTAAAATGAAGCTTGCTAGCAATTAATGATGCAACGTGATGTAATATTCTTTTAACAGTCTAAAAAGCTCATGAATTTTCTTTATAGGCCTGAATTAAAGCTCTGCAATTTGTAACTTAAAAACTTCAAATTTATTCTATGTTTTTCTAATATTATTTATAGCTAGCCAAAGCAATGAAATTAATAGTTAAGTACAATCCATGTACTTAAACTATTGTACTTAGCTATTAAGTTCATTACTTTGGCTATCTATATATTTTTGACAAAAACTAATTTTTATATGTTAAAAATATTCATGAAATGTTACATCTCTCACATATTCTAAAGTCAGACTTCTATCTATGATCTTTTTTTGGCTTAATCATGAAAATTTGATGGGCATTATTTTAAAGTTATTTTTGTTTAACTTTTTCCCAAATCTCTAAAATTCCTTATAGATAATCCGTGTCCAGTCACCAGAAGGAGTGAAACGTATTACTGCAACAAAACGAGAAACTGCTGCAACATTTCTAAAAAAGGTATTCTGGTTTTGACATATTTGGGGGCTACCCTAAGATAGTAATACAAGCTCATCTCACATTGGTTGGATAAGCCAGCCCATGCATCTATACTGTTTAGTTTTTACATGGAAATTTTTGGTGATGCATTTTCACTTTGAATTTTCAATGAAGATTTATCTGAATTCAAAGAGAGCAAAGAAATTCCAGAATCTCTATTGACACTGCCTTTATTAGCCCAAATCAGGCTGACCAAATAGTGCGTATCTCTCTGAATATCTTCATCAGATAAGATTGCAAAACAATAGATTCAGGAGGGGTCACATTATAGCATTTACATCTGAATATAGTGTTAAATTGTGGTATGAATGTCTAGAGAATATAGTTAAGCTCTATTTTGAACTTGTCCTGACACGCTGCAATGTATTTCTGCTGAAGGATTGTTTTAAAATGTTTGATGGGAAAAGATCTGGTGTAATGAATTGTAGCATCTGCCAGTCAGGTGTTGCAGAGCAAAAAAGTTGGCCTCTATGTTGAGAGACCAGTAAGATTAGTAAAGGTAAGGTGAGCAGAATGAGAAACAATTATTGCAATTCAGAATTGCCATGTTAGTTTATTCCTTTAATATTCTATTATGCAGAATCCCCATCTGCACTCATAAGTATATGTAGTAGGAATAGGATTATATTATATACTGCAGAATTTAATTCCTAATTTTGAGAAATGTACAGATGGACCTACTGTATATATTATAATTATTGACTACTTATGTAGTGAGAGCCAATGTTATATATCTGGTTAAGGTACTGGATTAGGTGCAATGAGACTCTGGTTCTAATCCTCCCTTAGGCATAGAAGCCAATTGGGTGTCATTCACTCAGAGCTGAAAATAGGCTCTCTGAAAAATGGCTGAAGGACATACCCCTTGTCACATCATGCAGTGATGGTTTCATCATATTAAATCAGCAAGCAGGGTGCAAATAAGCAAATTTTGCAACCAAACTGAAGAAATACTAAAAACAAAAACATTAACAACTTATTTAAGAATCTAAGTAACCAATACAGCATATGCCATAATTTTTATTGAAAAGGTAATTGTACTTTTAAACATGCATAACTTTTAAGCACTACTTTCAAAGTAATGCCCATGTTCATTTCAATAAAATAGCTTAAAATCATGGTGTACTTATAACCTAAAAGAAATACAAGTGGTCCTTGACTTATGACCACAAATTTTGTTGCTAAGCGAGACATTTGTTAAGTGAATTTTGTCCCATTTTACAACCTTATTTGCCACAGTTTTTAAGTGAATCAGTTTAGTTGTTAAATTAGTTACATAGTTGTTAAGTAAATCTGGCTTTTCCATTTGCTTATCAGAAGTTCACAAAAGGTGATCACATGACCATGGGACACTGCAATTGTCATAAATATGAGCCAGTTGCCATCCATTTGAATTTTGATTATCTTACCATGGGGATGCTGCAACAGTTGTAAGTGGGAAAAATGGTCATAAGTCACTTTTTTCAGTGCTATTGTAATTTTGAATGGTCATTAAATGAACTGTTGTAAATTGAGGACTACCTGTACAGCTTTAGTACCAAGGCTCCTCCTGATTCTACACTAAACATAAGTTTAAAATGAAAATGTGAGAAGCTGAAAATGTTTACAGTGAGGAACAGCCCATATTCTTCTGATGTAGAAAAGACACTTCCCCTAACTCATGATGTTGGGTCCTGAGCTCCAAGTTCTGTTCAAAGATTTCATCCCTGCTGTGTGTGGATAGGATTATGGCAAGCATAAATTTTGCTCAGGCTGGCCATGCTCTCTATGAGTTGTTGTATCCTAAAATAGAAGGAGTACATTTATGCAAAAGAGCCAGATGAGTTTCTGCATAGAACAAATTTCAAAAGTGTATTGATAGCCATATTTCAGTTTAATGTCACTTATTTGGATGTCCAATTTATAAATACCTTATTAGCTTTAATGAGGTTGTATACTGTATGTATTTGGATATACTGTAAAGCAGTGAAAGTTCTTACTAATTTCCTTCTGTATTAAACTAGAGAGAGAGAAAATGCTGAAAGATGTTAGGTTTGTTTGCCCCCCCCTCTTTTATACCAGTTTCAGCTGGTGATTTGATTAATCTGGTTGAAGCAATATATTTTCCTCCACAAATGGATTAAATTAGTTAATCATTTAACATTAGCAATCAGGCTTAGTTTCTAAAATCCATGTCATAGAGCCTTAATTTAAATGTGAACAAATAATTTAAATGTAGATTCTTCGAGTAGCTGTTAAAATGTAAATATGATCAATTATGTTCATACATTTGTAATATTTACAGCCAGAATAAGATGCTTTTTATCTTGATTTCTATCAAAAAATTAATTTATTTGTATAGGTTGCAAAAGAATTTGGCTTCAGAAATAATGGATTTTCTGTGTACATCAATAGAAACAGGACTGGTGAGATCACATCCTCTCCTAATAAATCCCTCAACTTACTGAAGATCAAGTGAGTATTCAGTAAAATATTGGGGCCACTCTTGGACTGGAGTTGATTGCCCTTGTGTTTTTATAAGTCAAGAGAGTGTAGTGTGATATCTTGATACGTGAATCTTAAATATTTGCCGGGTTCTGTTTATTTTATGTATTGTTATGCTATTTAGCTAAAATGACATTGCATTATATGTATCCAGTCAAAATACTAACAAACAGGAAAATAAAAACTCATAATACACAGAGCTGCCCAATCATCAAGCAAGTAAACACCACCAATCCCTAAATGCCCATTGCTTTGCAAAAGACTATTAGGGAGAATACCAGGTATACTTCCAAGGGCAAAGTGTTCCAGGATTTGTAGGCTATGAAAAGCATTTCTTTTTGGCTTATGACCCTTTGTATTCTCATAAGGGTGGGACGTTGAATGCCCCCCCCCCACTCTTTGAATTCAGGAACCAGCAAATTCTGCCTGGAGGAAATGGTTTCTAAGGTATCCTGGAACAAACCTATATAGAGCTTTATAGGTTAAAAGCAGCATTTAATTGGTTTTAGAAACCTATTAGCAACCTATGCTGCAGAGAATAGAATTACACTTTCATAATGATTCTCACCTAGTGTCATTTTGGCTGCTGCACTCCATCAACTTCTGAATAATCATCAAAAGCACGCACACACCCCTAGAGCACATGCATTTCCAACATGTCCAAAGAGCATGAGTTACTCTTACCAGGGTTTCCCGGTCAAAGTAGGGTTGCAACTGGCTCATCAGCCCCTGCTGGGCAATGTCTCCCAGTTATAGTGTCCATCTGCTGCTCCAGCAAGAGAAAGGAGTCCACAAATACCCACAAACTGCAGACAACCCTGTCCAAAGACTATAGTGAGTCCATCTTGGGTCCAAGATATTTCTCAATAACTAGTACGTAGATATTGCTAGAATTTAGGTTTGATTCTAGCCACCCAGACCCTCACAACCTCTTGGCTTTAAGTTAGAAAATGATACACAAATGAGTTACTATCAGTGAGCTGGTGGTATTTCATCCCAAACTGATGGATCTAAATGTGATCCAGTAATACATGTAGGCAGACCTAGCCTTAGCAAATAGTCATAGTAGGTAGAAACTTACTGCAGATGCTAAAAAGCAATGTGGAAGGGAAGTAATTGTTCTTTAAAAGTTTAAAGTTTTTGAATGTTTCAAGCAGTAGTAGAAGAGAAAAGAATTTTAAACTCAAATAGGTTACGTAGGCATACATATGGCATCTGTCTGTTTATCAAATGTATATAGCCACCCATCTCTCAAAAAGTAACCATTTGCTTTCCTCTTGGCTGATTCATTATATGTTTCAGGGTAAAGAAAGGACAATCATTATTGTTCTTGCTTTTCACTTTAAATATCTTATTCTGTTGTCATTTTTATAGCCAGGGAGCAGTCAATTTAATTATGCTTTCTTTTGGAATAACATTGCTTTTCACAAACTGGTGTACTGTGATAGTAAAATGTATCTGCATAGTCATTGTAGGGTCTGTTCCTCGTTTCAGCAAGAGCATGCTTGGTGGATCACATTTAGCACCCTCATTTTCTTCATTATGATAGGGGGGAAAACTAGCTGCAGTCACACCTTTTCTTTAGTCTGAAACTTCAAAAGGCTTTGGTGGGTCTTTATCATGAATACATATGCTGCATGTATAAAGATCTATAGAATCTGTCTGAGGTGAATGCAGCTAGTCTTTGAGTTACAGCCTTTTGTTCAACCACTATTTGAAGTGACAATGCACTGAACAGAGGGATTTATAACTGGTCCTCAGAGTTCTGGCTATGGTCATAGAAACAAAATTTGAGCATTTGGCAACCAGTGTACCTATGACTGGCTTCAGCATCCCTCAGTCACATGTTTGCCATTTGTCAACTTCCCTGCAGGCCTTTCACAAGGAAAGTCAAGTAAGTTTCTCCCTCCCCCTTAGTCTTTTTAGCTTACACGCACCATATCCTTCTTTCCCCCTTCGTTTTCATGCACCCAGCACCCCCTGCCTCAGTCTCCCAGTCCTCGCATGGATGCACTCACACTCACTCACACATGCATGCATGCATATACACTATATTGTCTTTCAGTGCCTTCCCTGTGACTGCATGTACCCCTCACCCTCTTTTTCTCATTTCCTCTGCAGTTACACATACACATGAACCTTATGTTCTCTTTCCCTGGCCTCCATCACTCACACCTATGACCTGTGCTGAGCCTCTCAGGGTCTCTCCCACTCCCTGCAACACTTCTGCATTTTTTACCTGGGACAACAGCCAGACTACGAGGATTTCTGGTTGCTAAGTGATGAACTTGGGCAACGTCTTATTTTACACCTGCATCATTTAGCAATGGCAATTCCACTTCCAGTTGCAGATGTAACTCAAGGGCTACCTGTACATACTATGCATATTTATATATTGCTAACCCAATTTGGATGGTACATTATTACAATTAAAATAGCTATTAAAATATGGCATAGCATGCTTAATTCCTAAATGCCAATTGAAACGAGACAAAACCTCCTCACTTTTTTTTCTGTGAAACCTAAAAGGAGGAGACTGCTCCATTTCCCTTGAAGGTACTTTTTATGTGGAGCAGGCAATTAATTGGTTTCTCCGTCAACCCTTGATGTTACTGTTCCGAGAAGAAAAGCTAACCTTGGTAGAATAGGTTACTCATCATTTCCCTTGCGAATCATCCTTAGTCTACTAGTGCTTGGCAGCTTGCCAATAATTGTAGGAGGGAAAAAAGCAGAAATCTGAAGCTGTTTAGAACTATTCTTTCCTTGGTCTGTTCTTATATTGAATAGGATGGGGAGATGGTAGTCCTTTTGCTACCATTATAAAAAAAAATATGGCTCTTTGGGAAATGACATCTCAGAAAAATACAGCTTCAAAAGAGCCAGCATTATTTGTCATGAGATAAAAAGAAATGATGTAAAAACTGGAAAGTTCTTAAATGGCAGTCCCCTGTGCATTCATCTCAAAGTAACTTCAGTTGAACTCAGGGAAACTTACTTGCAAGTAAATAATCATTTTGGGTTTAGATCCAGTTTTCCTTTGATCTAAATTCTTCTCACAGGAAAGTCAGTTGCAAGAATGGGGAGATTGTTTACTTGATTATGTCTATAGTTTCCTGAAAAACTGTTTCGGAAAGTTGAGGCACCATCCAGAATAGTTGGGAAGAAGGTCCTAATAGCTTGGAAGAAGAAAGAAGAGTTCAGAGAAGATTGTCTCAATTTTTTTGTAGAATGCTTCGGCTTAATCTCAGTCCTTTCTGTAAATGGAAAAGATGGTATAGTGAAATCTATAATCTGTACAATTGCCAATCCTGCATAGAGTGTCTACCTAAAATCTCCCTATGTACTTCCAGATTAAAATAGATGCAACTGAATATCATTCTGAAATAGATAATTCTGTAACAGTTCTACCATTTTTTTCTAATATTTTTGTTTTTTGTTTTTTGCAGACATGGAGATATGCTATTTCTTTTTCCATCGAACGCACCTGGCTCTTCCTCTGAGAACATGGATACCTCAATTTCTCAAGGAATACGTCCACTAGGTGTTCCCCAGGTGGTAGAAGATGAAATTGATCAGTACCTAATAAAACAGGATGGGAAAATTTATAGAAGCAGAGACCAGCAATTGTAAATATCATTGTGTTTTCTTATTCCACAAAATTCCTCACAGTTTGCTGTTTGTTTCCTGTTTTCCTTCTCTATTCCCCATTCTCAAAGGTAACTAAAGTAATCCCATGTCAATTCATACTGAAGCACTTTCCCACAATTTGGCAGTAATTTAGTTCTCTGAGATGGGTTGATAATAACTGAAGATGCTACATGTTTCAGCACTGCTTATGTGGAACAACTCAAAAATGGATTCTTTCTTTAGAAATCTGGAAAATTGATGTTTTGATCTTCAGAACAGGCCATGAGGAAAAATGGTACTGGCTTTTGTAGGAAATTCAGCCTCATACTATTTTGATAGAAGTTTTGTCTTTGTATGGTAATGAATACATGACTATATATTGTTCAGTAAACACCTGCTCTGAAATTCTCAGAAAATAGCCTCAGACAGATTTGTAATCTTATTCCTTTAAAAAAATACATTATTGTTGTTCATAAAGAACACTGACAGCCATTGAAAAGATCTGATCCATGTTAATTGTTGTTAGACTTACCTGACCTTCAAATCATTTAGAGCTTTGTAGAATGAAGTGCATCTTAGTAATCATTTGTTAAAAGCACATAAGGAAATAATATTGTAGCTTACTACTTGAATAATCAGTTTGTTTCCATCTAAAATCTTGGAGTGCCACAATTTGGCCTATGTCTTAAATCTATAGTGTAGACGTAATAATATTAGACATGAATAATTTCAGCCAAGTCTGGGTAAAATATATGGAGTAGCTTGTTATTTTAGCCAAACTTAAATTGTGCAAGAGAGCTGTAAGCACGTAGTATAAGCTTGACTTGTTTTTATTAAATACAATTGCTTATTCAGAATTCCAGTATTCTCAGTAAAAGTCCTGCCTGTTTTGAATTTAATCATTGTAGTTGGACTAACTGGATTTCTATAACGGCAGCAAAGGATGAGACTATTTAGTCAGCTAAAGTACAGAAGCCCTTGATTTAACATGAATTATGTGGAAGAAGCTTCTGAAGTGACAACTGCAATATTTTTAGGCTGTAAACATAGGCAGTAGCCCTCACTGGATCATCTACTGCAAACCTCCTGGGACTTGCTGAGGATGACAGTGGATGGCTGATTAGTTTGAAGAAAATTTCCAATTTAATTGCACATTTAAAGCATGGTTAGAATTGTGCATCCCAAACACAACAACATGGAAGATTTGAAATTGCTGCAAACAAATATAGGGTGGTTTATGCCTGTGCAAGAGCAAAATTGATAATTTATCAATGCTAAATGTCTTGTTCAAGTTATAATATTACAGATGTTACCTTTAAGTAAAAATGTATTTGTTTGGAATCTAAGCTGGGGCTGGATTTCATAATAGTCTTCATGTCCTTCTAATTATTGTAGTTTTGAAATACTTGAGCTTCTACAAGTAAGCAAGGGAAAAATAATAACACTGAATTACAGAAAGGCCACATAGATACTTTGTTGTTAAGCCAGTTAGGAGAAGTCATATCAAGAAGGTATGGACATGATTGTAGACAAATTGCTTGGTTTTTATCTTCCAAATCTTTTACACCTGTAAAACTTCAGAACTTCATAGATGGTGCATGTTTTAGTATTTCTCAGATATATTGAAAAGCTCAGAACTGCTTTTGATAACCATTTTGTTCCTAGCTGGAATCTTTAAAGAGACATGAAATATATTATTCTCACAGGCTACACTGAGAACATTGTAGTAGTTGGTGTCTGTCTGAGGAAATGGTATTGTGACCACCAGAAGGCTACTTTTGGAGCATAGCTATACATTTTAGAGTAGATCTCTATTATTAGCAACTATTATAAGAATCTGATTTAAACTTTTATAATGTGTTATTTCTTTTAAGGTTAGATAGGTCTACATCGCCCCTTTATGTAGTTTTCCATGTATTGGAATGATTGCTTCAGTGAAGATCAAAAACCAAAAACCTTTGAATAGTGAGGTATTGTTGGTAGTTGTGTGATTTTGAAAAAAGTGCTCATGAAAACATCATAGGCAAAAAATCTCTTTTGTTGAATTTATGCCTGACTTTATATAAATATATATAGTGAAAGTTGCTAAGAACACGGTAACTTTTATGAAAAAATGCCAATAGCAGAGAAAGAAAGTTGTTCTGAAAGACCTGCTGTTAAAATAAATATTGAGGAAATGAAAGATTTTTAAAATATTGAATAATAGTCCATTGCCTCCTTAAATAGATGGAAATGGAAGGTGCTGCTCTGGATCTTTTCTGCAACAGTATAACCAATCTGTCTGTCTATTCTATTATTAACAAAAATAGCATTGTATCTTATCAGTACTCTCCATAATTACATTTCTGAAATTAGGGAACAATTTCAGTGTAGTTGGCAATCAGCACAGTAATTCTTAGCTGATGACCATTGAACCATTGAAATGCTCCAATGGTCACATGATCAAAATTAAGATACTTGACAGCCTGTTCACATTGAGGACCACAAGGTGTGCTTCAACTTCACTTACTCACCTGTCTCTTCTCCATCCTTGTCCTTTTGGCCATGCATTCTGCTTCCCTCTGCATCCCTATTGCCCTGCATTCAGCTGCCCCTCTCTACCACACCAGTTGACCTTTGCTGCCTTCTTCTGTTGATGAGGTATGCCTGGCCCAGCCCTCTGCAAGGCAGCTGCTGGCTGTGTGAGACCTTCTGAAGACCTTGTCAGGAGCAAGCAGAAGCGGAAGAAGATGGTGAAGATCAGCTGGGATAGCAGGGGTGCGGAGTGCCAGGGGTGACCACAAGGACAGACATAGTGGATAGATAGGCAGGTGGAAGGAGTTGAAACAAAAGCAACCCAGCAGGGCAGGAGAAACATGAGGTCCTCACCTAACGAACGCTGGGTCCCGACCTAACAATTGCAACGTGAAACTGCTATTGCTGAGGCGTGCAGTCACGTGATGTTTTGCTTAATGCCTGCTTTGCTTAGCAATGGAAATTCCAGTCTGTTGGGCTCGTATTAATTTATGAATCTGTGTTAAGTATTAATCTGTAAAGCTTTACAAAATAGAGTGCTTTTCTGTTTTTGCCAGTAAATTTAGCTGCTGATGTTCTCTTTACACAGATGTCGACATGGTCCATTGGGTAAATGTGTACATTGTGTACCTTTAGAGGTAAGCAGATAAGTGAAAGCTATTATAGTAATACTTTACAAGGTAAAAGTTTTCTTGATGTATAAAGTTGCTTTAATGGCATCAGTAGAGAAGATGTTGTTGAAAGTTTAATATATCCTAGCTGTGCTGATAATGGTTAAAGAGGCAAAATTGGACCCTTGGATATACCTGTCAAATCAAAACTTGGATTTATCTGTTTTTTGACATCTGGCTTTTTGCAATAGTGATTTTAACAGGATATAATATTTCATGTTACAAGTTTCAAAAAAGCGTATGCAGTTGGTATTTTCCACTTATATTGGAAGTGGATTTTTTTCCTTTTTAAAAGCTATAGCTGAAAGCTGCTTATTGGGGGAGGTATGCTTATATCCTGTACTGTTTTTATTAATGACTTATATAATAACCTTTTAATCATTTTTAGTTGTGCGCAGATTCTTCAGTTAGCTAGGTGACCTCTGCTAGAATCCTCTAGCTTTGTTTTTAGCTCTATAAGCTAAAAAAACAAGAATATTACATCCATGAAAGAGGTTGGGTTTCTGAAGCTATTTTGTACAAGAGTAAAATATTTTAACTTGCGGGGAGAGAGAAGAAAGGGCTTCACTATTACTGTCAGAATAGTAATTGCTGTGGAAAAGGAGTATAACATTGCCTAATTATATCCACGTTGAATGCCAGCCGAATATTCAGACTAAAAGATCCATTTGTACGGTGATCAATGTATTATCAAGCAGGTGTCTGACCTGGTTTTCCTTTGTGTATGTGGGTTCTTGGCAGCCTTTTGATGAGGATTATTTAAACCATCTGGAACCTCCCGTGAAGCATATGTCATTCCATGCCTACATCAGGAAACTGACCGGAGGTGCAGATAAGTAAGAAACTTGGTACCTACTGCAGGGGAGTAGAAAGATGACATAGATAGCGAAATCTGAAAAAGTAGAAAATGATAGGGCAAAAACAAATTGGCTTCAAATAGTAACATCACTTTTAAATAAGTTCATTATATTGGGCTGAGATGAATTTTATTTTTTCCCTTGGTTGTTGAGCTTAAACTGACCTATACATTGATGCAGCAAAAACATTTTTGAGGAGGGGGTAACAAATCTAGAATTTTTGTCATATTATCAGCAGAGGTCAGAATAAAAACGAACTGTCCTAGAAGCATAATCTTTCCATTAATCTGTCACGTACATATCTTTTTATGGTGATTTCTCATAAAAAGTATTCTGTGGATAGAAGGTAGCAAATGTTAAAACATCTTTATTTTTATTATGCTGTGAATCTGCAACTGATGTTTCTCATGTTTACAGTGTCTATGTTGATCACACTGTGTTAGCTGTTATTTGCATACTTGATATGTTTGCTAACACCAGTGTAAATGAGAGAAGAGGCAGGTTGGTTTCTGCATATGAACTGCTGTTTCTCCTCTCCCCCCACCCCGCCCGCCCGCCCTGCCAGTTTACAATGAGGATTAGGGAGTTATATGCAGACTGCATATAGTTGTAGGGTCTGGTGGCATCTTCTGGCAGGATGTCTGCTGTATGTTTATTGGTGGTTGTTATTTTTTAAAGATATTAAGCATGTTTCTTCTTTTGTTTAGGGGGAAGTTTGTTGCTCTTGAAAACATTAGCTGCAAGATTAAATCTGGATGTGAGGGGCATCCTCCATGGCCAGAAGGAATCTGTACAAAATGCCAGCCAAGTGCTATCACACTCAACAGGCAGGTAAGATGAGTATTACCCATAATGAAAGCTAGCTTTTCAAGAAGATGGAGAAAGTCCTTGCTATGATGTTCGTTTTGGGAAGGAATAGCCAGGAGAATTTGGACAGTGTTTGGCAGCTGCCTGGTGATAAACTGTTAGCACTCATATAGAAAAATAAAGCAATATATGTATCTGATAGATTCCTTATAAATGGAGGAAATCTGCCATACATAGGAGAAATCGCAGAAATTTTAAATTCCAACTCTGTTATCCTGTTAAATGAAGTGACGACACATTTCAGTTATAGCAGTGGATTTTGAGCAGCTATAGCTGTAGAAGGGGTAGTATAAAAAAGATAGCCCAAAACTCTAGGGGATAGATACAGAAAAAAGGTAATAATATGTGGTTTAATTGTTAATGGTGCTGAAGAAGATGCATTAAGCTGGGCCACCATACTGCCTATTCACTGTTTTCCTGCAATGCTAGATAAGTAAAAGGCGGGATTGAGTTTTCTATAGGTCCTTGTTTAATAACTTGTGTAGCATTTTCAGGACCCTTTAGCAATAACAGAATACTTTGTAATTGTGAAGCCCTGCAATGTCCAGGGAGATTTAAATTTATGAACTATAATTAGCAATGCCAAACATATTAGAGCAAAGACATGTTTCAACCAAAAGTTACTGAAAAGATGCCAAATCCATTTCCACATTGGAATAGACTGCCTCTATAAAAATATTGCTTCACTATGGATACATCTAAGGACTGCAAGGATAGAGTCTCAGCTGTTTGTCTTTGTTTATTCATGCTTACTTACAGAAGGAGCCAATTCAGAATGACCAAACAGGATGAAGGCTTTTTCATGATTAATCTAGCATTTTAAAAAATACATTGTTTTAAATAATATCTAAATGTGATCTTTATATCTGAATCCAAGAAGCCTTTCCTATTGTTTAGGTAAATGGGTTAACCAGGATTTGTACTTTTTGTTTGTTTTCTTCAACATTATTCATACTGACCTAAGTTTCAGGCTTGGGCACATTAACCAATACATTAAGGAAGCAAAATTTTAATCTTTTCTGGTCCATACGATCTGAGAAGTTTTCCCATAATATTATTCTGGGGTTCACATTTAATTTCAAATAGTTTACTCTTTTGGAGTGTGAGTGTGATGGCTGGAAAAGTTACCATATTTTTTGCACTATAAGACGCTCCAGAATTTTTTGCACTATAAGACACCCTTAGCTTTTGGGAGGAAAACAAGAAAAAAAATCTGCCTCTGCCTCCCAGCATCCATTCATCTGGCTAGCCTTCTTGCAGCAAACAGCAAACAGCCTCATCAGCTTCATCACATTATAGCAGCCCCAGCACATGGCTCGTCAGGGCTCCGCTCCATTGCACCCACCACCGGTTAACTGAGCTGAGTTGCTGATGCTACCAGGGAACACTGGAGGCTTCGCTGCCGAGCAGCTGATTGGCGGTTGGATCGGCCTCCCGGAATACTGCCGACCAGCTGTTCTAGGTGGTAGAGATTGCTGCCGCCGATCGCTGTTTGCTGCCACCACCACCAATCCCCGATGCCTAGAACAGCTGATTAGCAGTATTCCAGGAGGAATACCCCCTCCCCCCTGCCACAACATTTACTCCCCCCTGCTGTGAGCCACCCTGAGTCCTTAGGGAGAGAGGGCGGCATACAAGTCTAATAAATAATAATAATAATTATTATATAATAATAATAATAATAATAATAATAATAATTATTATTATTATTATTATTATTATTATTATTATTATTACTACTCTATAAGATGCACAGACATTCCCACCCACTTTTTTGGGTGGGAAAAGTGTGTTTTATTGTTTGAAAAATACAGTAATTTTGAAAAGGTACAGAAATAGTTCAGGTAAGTGCTTCCTTTCTCCCTACTGTTTATTTCTTTTTTTAAAGAGTATTGGAAGGCTTTGACACATTACACTGTTAGCCTTCAACAAATGTTTTATTTCCCTAGAGTGCTTTTAAATTCAAGAGTGACATAGCAGATATTCTTAGGAACTTGTTTTTAAAATGTGGGTCAGTCCCAGGCCTTGTTTGAACTGTACTAAGCCATCAAGATCAACAAAAAAGAAAACCTGTAAGTTGGGATCATTCTACAAGTGTAAAGTACTAGGAATTGCCTAGGACTGTGACTAAAAGCAGAACAGTGACACATGGACAAGTGTTTTTTTTTTTAATTGTTATGTCAAAGTGCCCATAGACCATGTTTGGGATTCCATAGAGAATGTTAGAATTGAATGTCTGGAAATTTACTCCTCCCACTGGTATAAATTAGAGGCGCATTCTGACAATTCACTATGCAAGGAGTCCTTTTGAAACTGGTACTCAAAAGTTGTGTTCTGACTCCAGTTGAATAAGGATTGCTGCAGGATAAAGGATTGTTACAACAATGTCTCGATGATGTCTATTTGTATTAAATAAATGTTTTATTGCAGCCATGAATTTTGCAGGCCATTCAAGGTGTATGTCAGTCATTATGCTATGTTCTATAAAGCAACAACTCAAAATACAAAATGTGTCTATGGATCCAAAAATATTGGAAAAAGTGAAGATCTATGAATGTGTAAGAAATAATTGGCCACGTTCAGATATCACAGTAAACTAAATTCTTTGTTGAGCTGTGGCTTACAAATTTGTAAGTAATATCTTTGAGAATCATATAGTTGAAGCAGGACTTCCAGAGAAAAGTAGAAAGAGAAATTCTGGATATTTATATGTGAAGTATGCAGAATATAAAGATACCGTCTGAGAATCCAAGCTGAGGTTTCTGCAATTCGTGAACCTCCCTAGCTAACATAGCATAAAAGAAGAGAAACAAGCTGAAGTTTTTTCTTCATGGATACAGCTGCCATTGTTCAACTACTTCTGTTAGCAGAAGCAACCAAGTGGGAACGATCAAACAGTATGCTGTTCATCAAAAGAATTTTGGCTTACCATAACTCTAAATGAAGCAAGCTGAGTTAAAAGACAGCAGGCTAATATCCACAGTTTTGTGACTATTTTAAACTCTACTGATTCTGATAAGGGGAAGTGTTTAATTATGGTTTTGTGTTTTTTTTTCAAATGGCAGAAATATAGACATGTGGATAATATCATGTTTGAGAACCATACAATTGCAGATCGGTTCTTGGACTTCTGGAGAAAAACAGGAAATCAACATTTTGGATATCTATATGGGAGGTACACAGAACATAAAGACATTCCTCTGGGTATTCGAGCTGAGGTTTCTGCCATCTATGAACCTCCGCAGGTATCAAATCCTACTCTAAAATCCCCCGACTTGCTCCATTTAGAAGAATGCCTGGGAAACAACATTTCTCTTGTATTTTTTGATAATTGAAGTAGAAAAAATTCATTGATGTATTTTGGGGAGGAGAATTTTGCTATGAACAGTCTTGCTTTCAAAAGAAACTTTATTTCAGTCTGAACATTTGCACATTCATGTGAAATTAAATCTCTTCAGGTGTGTTTATATTAAAGGTTTGGAGGCTCTCTCTTAACTTACTCTGTTAATTAATTTATAAATAATTGCTTTCCTATAATCTGAAAAAATGTCTATACATGCTTCCTTCTGTTTCTGCTGAAAATTATGCCTGCACAATTTTATATGGTTGAGGAAGATAGGTTGCCAAGTATGCATTGATCTGTAACAGATAAGGATTTATATTGCAAGCATGGATGTTTTTAATCTAACACCATGCTGAGCTGAAAGCTTGAATGATAGGCTAAAGAACATTAGGTACATCAAACTGAGTCAGCAACAGGTATCTATTTCTTTCTATAAATTAGAATTTGTCCCTCACATTGGCAAGTCAGCCAGTCTCAGTTGTTAAGCAAGTCATACAACAATGGCAGAGCTTGATGTTGCTACTTTGAGATCTTCATCAACAACATTTCTATTGCTATTGTTGATAAATTGTTGATAAAGATCTACTTTGAGATCTTCATCAACATTTCTATTGCTATTGTTGATTGTTGACACTCGTCCTAGCCAAAGTGTTGTCCGATCATCCACATACATGCGGAAGCCCTTGAAACAGCGTTGGCGAGGGGGCAGTATCTTGGCATTTTGAGTTTGTAAAGGGTGCCTCTCAATGGTTCATACAGCTCAATAAATTGGTAAGCTTAGGGTGCCTTGGATTTTTTCAAAACTGCAAGTTCATGTTAAGTCACCAGATGGCACTATTCACTGAGTACTGAAGGGTTATTTAGATGGAGCAATAACTAGTTGCAACTGTAGAGTTTATCATAATTGTTAGCGATCATATTAAAGAGGAAAAGTTAATGTAGACTTCTGCCCTAACTAGGTTTCCACTTTTTAATCATGATCTGGAAATCAAGCCAATTATTCATCATTGCCATCAGTTTTAATTTTTCTTGAATTCTGGAATGTAAGCAGAAACTCAAAGGGAATTTGCTGATAGGCATAAGATATATGCAAAAGTCCAATTAAAAAGAGAACTAAGTTACATTTCCTTCCACCCACCCACCCATCCATCCATCACATTTCTGTGCCATCCATCTCACCAAATGACTTTACATAAATTAGGATAAGTGAAAAAAAATGTGGCTTCTCTGCCATATGTTGGACTTTAGAACAAATCCCTATCCCTGTGTCAGTAGCTCTACTTCCTGAAAGACCAAATAGAATTGGAAAGGTATAAACTGGAGGTATTTTTGAGAATAGAATTGTTAAAAGAGACAATAAAGCAATCCTGCAGCCATTTCTTGTATTCTCCATCTTCTAAAATAGAAATCAAGTTCCATGACTTCGCATAATGTGAGGGCTTCTTTCCTCTAAGAAATAAGATGTGGGTTTTGCAAACAGCAAAAGTAAGGTCCAAGAAAGTGGGCTTTTTTTGAGAAGAAACTAAAGATTTACAAGATTATATAAGAAGAGAGAAATGTAACTTAACTCTGTTTTTGTGGACTTTTGGATATATCTTATGCATACATTCTCTTTGAGTTTCTTCCTATGTATAGAATTCTAGAAGCATTATAAAAGATGCTTATTATTAGGGAGGAACCAAGTAGAGTTTTGCAATCTTGGGATCAACAGTTTTGTAATTCAGACTGAGGTAAGCTTTGTGCCTGAGCTTTGTGCCTGAGGCAAGAATAGAATTCAGAAATTTCCAGTGTCTTAACTACTACACCAACCTGGTTGTATACACAGATCCTTATAGATTATAATATATATATATATATATATATATATCTCCACTCGTCATTGTTAATTGCAGTCAATCTTTTGTAAGCATTAAGTCTTTTTTTAAAAAAAATGATATTGTAATGAAAAAATGTAAAAGAAAAGTATTATACAAAATGAATTTAGATAGCCTGCTCTCATTCATTTTTCCCTGTACTTTTCTTCTGAATTTATTCTGAATTCATTTAAGAGGTAAATATTAGTAATTTAAAAAGCAGAATTTTTATAAAAGTTAGCAATGATCACAGAGCTTGTACAGCTAGAAACTCTACAGATATTAAATTTTTGTTGGAGAAAGGAAAAATTAATTAAATCTTTGAAAAGGAAGAAGAAAACTTAAAAAAGGTCATGGACGGGGAAAATAGAGAGGAACACAGAACTCTGGAATCTTTGAGTTGATTTGCATTCAGCATATTTTTGCATCAGTCTGGTTAGCCTACTTGGAAAGGAGTGCAGTGGACGATTTGTCTGTTGATTCTTCATCTGCTGTTTCATAAATCATTGTTACCCATCTCTCTATGGAGTGGTTCCAACGCATTCTGACATATGGTGTCTTAATGCTTAGGTCAATGCTAAAGATTAAGGTGGGACAACAAGCAATGGATGGAGACTAATCAAGGAGAGAAGCAGCCTATTCATATCAGAACAATTAATCGGAGGAACTTTAGAGGTTCTGGGTGCTCCATCACCAGAGGTTTTTAAGCCATTTGTCTGAAATGGTATAGGGCAGTGATGGTGAAACTTTTTGTTGTGGTGTGCCGAAAGTACGTGCATGCTGGCACCCCCAATGCAATACACCCCGCCCCTCTGCGCATGCATGCACAACATCCCCATCCCACCCCTTATCTGCACTGTACATGCGTGTGCCCCCCAGCTGATTTTCTGCCCATTTGAGGCCGTTTTCGCTCTCTACAGCCTTAGGAGGCCGAAAAACGGGCCTTCTGGAAATACCAGAAGTGCCCGTTTTCAGACTCTGGAGTCCGGGGGAGGCTGTTTTTGCCCTCCCAGAGGCTCAAGGAAAGCCTCTGGAGGCCGAAAAACAGGCTCGTTTCGGCACTTCTGGTGCAGGTAAGTTTGGCTGGGGCTCACATGCCTGCACAAATGGCTCAGTGTTCCACCTTGGCACACGTGTCATAGGTTCGCCATCATGGGTATAGGGTTTCCTGCTTGAGCAGGGTTTTGGACTAGAAGACCTAGGTCCCTTCCAACTCTGTTATTCTGATTCTTGAAAGTAAATCTGATTTTATCAGGGAAAAATACATGTTCTAAACATTACATAAGTGCAGGTCTGTTATATGCATAAGTGAAACTTCTATAAATGGGACAAAGTAGCTTGTCTGTTTTCATTCTCCTGATATCTCCTCATTGTGGAAAATGTTATTTTCCCTTTCAGATGCTGACTGTCTACCTGTTAAAAGTTAAACATCTCTAATGATGTTTGTTTTTTTATTTTAGATTGGTACACAAAATAGTCTAGAGCTCCTGGAAGACCCAAAAGCAGAGATTGTGGATGAGATTGCTGCAAAACTTGGTCTAAGAAAGGTATGAAAATACATTTGAGTCGAAACGCTGAAGAAAGTTTCTTTATACAAGTGAAGAAGAACCTTACTAAGTACCGAATCATTTTGTTAATATGCAATTTATACAAACCACATTGCAATATAATTGTATTGCAGTTATATAAAAGTATATGTATTTGAAAGAAAATAAGTATGTTATAATCTATCTGACAAACAAAAAAACCCTATCTGCTTAATGGAGGAAAAAAGGAAGAAATTCAAAAAAGAAACAACAAGTCGGCATTAAAAAATAAATAAAACCACCCCCATTATACTTAAATATAAAAGAAAAGCATTTTTAAAAGTTATGTACTGTTGAAAGAGTATAATCATAATTATATTTCAGTTTTTAAACAACATATATGTTTAACTTTGACTTGTATTTTGATTTTCTTTATCTAAAGACTGCCAGTGATTTTTTTTTAAATTGTGGCACATCAGCTTTCAGATCAATAATTAATTTTCTTAAATTTATAATAATAATATAATAATAATATAATATAAATTTATTATATATATATATATATATATATATATATATATATATATATATATATATAAAAACAAATAATTTATATTGTTAATCCCTGTTCCAGAGAAATAAAATAGATTTTATTTCCTGGAGCTTCGGCATTTGCAATCCAGGGACACTAAATTACATGATGAAATATTAATTTGGATTTATGCAAACATCTTTATCTACACATGGAATTTTTCTTTTTGGCTGTAAGTTTGTTTTCTCATAGTTGCCAACCTTTTGGGCTGGTAAATATGTTTGAGAGTGCTGTCAATGTTGTCACAAAATGCCTGGAGAGGCTATGTCACAAAATAATATTTTCACACAAAACAAGTCGGTGTGATTATAAGAAAGTAACAATTGAACAAGAATCCAAAGGTAAGACAAGTGGGAATGAGCTTAAAATAGAAAAGTCGCTCTTCTGATCATATAGCATTATTTATATACTTGGATTGAATAACATTCCAGTTGATCTTTTAGCAGTTTACAATTTCTTCTTTCAGTAATTAGAATTAAAATACTTGAATGTAAGTAATAGTGAAGTAAAATATAATTCTAATAAACACCCATGAGCTCAGTACTCATCAAACTCCTTTCAGTTTGGATCAGCCACACTTCCATTCCACCCACAGAAACAGTGTAGAAGAGCCATATTTTTTTACCATTCCCTCAAACACCAATAGGGATGGACTATCCTAACCTCTAGGCAGGGGTCCCCAAACCCCAGTCCGTAGACTGGCACCAGGTCGTGGCATGCCAGAAACTGGTCCACACAAACAAGCAAAGCCCCATCCATGGGAACCGGCATGTGAAACCATCCCTCTCCGGTCCACGGAACCAGTCCTTGGTGCCCAAAAGATTAGGGGCTGCTGCTCTAGGGATAATGTTCTGTAGAAGAAGAAGCCATAACAGAGGGCGCTCCTGACAATATTTTCTCAAATGTGGGATCCATAATGTGCCTTTCCTCACAGATCTTCACCTGTTGGTCAGATTCCATAAGCAGGCAGTCTTGAAAGATGCACAGCTGCTAAGCCAGAAAGATGTGAATGAAAAGATTTGATGTTGCTTTTTAGATTAACTAATATAAAAATTGAATCTTGAGAGCAGCTCTGTGAACTGCTCTTGATTTTACTGTGTAAATCATAGAAGACTAAATACCTTTTTTTTGCAAGGAGGGTGAAAAGGAACCCTGTAGAAGTCATCAGATCTTTTCATAAGGGAGCCTAAAACTGCAGGTCTCACCAGCTGGCACTATAAAATGTATTCAAATGAGGTCTGCAATGCTAGAGAAATAATTTTTTTCCCCAGACAGCTGTGAAGCATATTTTCCCTAAGGGATTTATATAAGGAGGCCATATTGTACTAACTAGTATGGGCAACATTTTTAAATAAAACAAGACAGAAAAATAAATATATATGTATATGTATTGTGTTTTAAGGTTGGCTGGATATTCACAGATCTGGTTTCAGAGGACACACGGAAGGGGACTGTTCGCTACAGCAGAAACAAAGTAAGAATTTTTTTCTTCTTTAATTTGCTTCTGGCTTTACAGCAAATATTGCATCATCTATATACATAATTCATGAGGAACAGGAGTTCAAAAGGAATCCTGTGATGGATATGTAGGATTTTTATACAGAAGGAATATGTAGCACATTTTAATACTATATCTTACAACGTATTTCCCTTTCTCTTCAATAAAAAGCTAAAGTCTCATTTGAATTGGGCTTTGTTCTTGGCAACAGTCTGCACAGGTCCATATAGTTTTCTTGGCAAAAAAATATGGAAATGGTTTACTTTTTTCCAAGGTGGCTTTTTGTGACTTCTGGTCTGTAGCCCTGCATGTCTCCCATCAAAATACTAACCAGGCCTGAAGCCATTTAGCTTCTGAACACAGGCCAGGTGAGCTGAATCCTGTCACCCACTGAGACTTTTTAAAAACTAAACTTCCCTAGCAGTCATCTTGCTTGTAGTGTTTTTTTAAAAGATTTTTCTTGCTGTGAAAACACCGTATCATTATACCATATCTCTATAATGCATTTGGTTAAACTATAATATCTGCCAAGAAATTTGGTTGTACAATTATGACAACAGCTTAAATACTCTATCACCTAAAAGTAAGCTGAATATCTAATAACTGAATGTTCACATTTATTCCAGTCCTTTTATGCTAATCAGTTTTCTGTTTCTTTCTCCTAATTTCAACCCTTCCAGTGTTGAATCTTCTATAGTATTTTAATAAATATTTTAGCTGGACATTATTTTGAGATCAAAACTGAACAGTAAAGTTTAACAATTTATATCACTCTTTTTCCACCTTGATAAAATTAAAATATATAGACCAAGTCTAAAACTAAGTCTAAAGCTGATAACATCTTACCACTGAGACACTACCAAATACTAGAGAGATCAAAACTTATTGTAGTTTTATTTGTATAGAGGTATATCGGTTCCTTGGGAAGTCAGGCAGTATGAAAACCTTAGGAATAGCCCATATTAATTTTTCGCAGTTTTGTAAAAATGCTAGGTCATTTAAGTATACATGCTGGTAAAGACATGTTGAAAGGTTACTGATAGAAAGGGTAAATATTTAAAATTGGTCCTAAATGTTCTCAACTAGAAATCAAATAGATAATCATGATTTCTTTTTCATTTTCAAATCTAATTTCCCAATTCATTTCCCTAAAGTGCTTGCTTAAATTATCTATTATACAAAGCCCAGATTCTGCTTGTACTTTCTCATATCAAGAAATACCAAATACCCTAATCTCAATTATTCTTCTGTTCTGTCAGAAAACATCATAAGGGTAAAGTAATGAAAATGAACAGCTTTGAGAATCACCTGATAACTGGCTAATCTTTCTCCAGGATGATAATCTATGCTGGATATTAATTTATACTTTTTTAAAAATAAATCTTGTTAGGTTTCCTTAAAAACACTCACCTATGTTGTGTTGTCTTTTCTTCCTCTTTAGGATGCCTATTTCCTTAGTGCAGAAGAATGCATTACAGCTGGGCATTTTCAGAACCAGCAGCCAAACATATGCCGCTTGTCTCCAGATGGACATTTTGGATCTAAGTTTGTGACTGTTGTGGCTACAGGTAACAATAAAATACTGTAGTTATTCTCCTTAACCTGAACAGTTCTTGTCTGTCTTCCTCCCTGAGGTAAAAAGCAAGGTTTTCCAGATACCAGAAATGTTCAGAGTCAAACACAATGTATTTTGCTCTACATTCTGACTTTTCTGCTTACAAAAATGTCAGGGTATATGCTTAGGCATGTTGGATGGCAAAACAGAAGCAGGGTTTTTCAGTAATAGTTCCTTAGCTATAGAATTAGTTCTATAAAGAAGTTCACCTGCTGTCTATTCTGTTATTTTTAGTGCGAGGCAAATAATTTTTTATTCCTGTAGGCCCTTTTAATCTGTTTATATTACTGCTGCATATGGCCTATTTTAGTAGTTTTATTCCCACTGCGTTTAACTACTATTTCAATCAACCATTTTATTATATTTTTGCATGGCTATTTTGGATATTGGCAACTTAACACTATTTAGAAATATGTAAATATAGGAAAGTTGCCAGGGTACATGAATTGGTGATTGATTTCAGATGTCACTTTCAACTTTTTTTTGCCTTCTTATAACACAGATTCTTTTCTCTTCTACTAGTTTATGTTGCTATAACTCGTCTTGTTTAAACTGGCAAGCTGTACTGTAATTATATTGAAATTTATTCCTTGCTAAATATTTTTCATCCAAGTATCTTCAGTTCTAAATCCACAATCTAGTCTATTAACAATTTTCAAATACAGGGCGTCCTTGACTTACAACCACAATTGAGCCCAACATTTCTGTTATAGAGACATTTCTTAAATAAGTTTTACTCCATTTTATAACATTTCTTGCCACCGTTGTTAAGTGAATCATTGAAATTGTTAAGTTAGTAACCCGGTTGTTAAGTGAATCTGGCTTCCCCATTGACTTTG
This sequence comes from Naja naja, assembly GCA_009733165.1. Taxonomy (NCBI): domain Eukaryota; kingdom Metazoa; phylum Chordata; class Lepidosauria; order Squamata; family Elapidae; genus Naja; species Naja naja. The sequence continues at coordinate 142,924,513 of CM019149.1, read as the reverse complement.
CTTGTGAGGTCACAAAGTCACAGCAACCGTCATAAATATGAACCAGTTACCAAGCACCTGAATTTTAATCATATGACCATAGGGATGCTGCCGGGTTGTAATTGTGAAAAATGGTCATTAGTCACTTTATTCAGTGCCGTTTTAACTTTGAATGGTCATAAATGAACTGTTGTATCAAGGACTACCTTTACAGCCATGGATCCTAATGTGCTCCTGCATCTGTAGAAGAAAAAGTTAACTTCACTCAACTGTAGTCCCTATCCCTTTTATTTTGACCAATCACATGCATTTTTCCTCCACCCCTCTACCCCCAAAAAGCAAAGAATCCATAAGAATATGTTTTTAAAATTAGAACTGCAGAGCAAAAAAGAATAGGTGAACCCTATTATTTGGCTAAAGCTTTTTTTTCCACAAAAAAACGCACACATATACATGTCTGATTAGTAATTTCATAGCTTCTTAAAATGTCATGGTCTGCAGGTACTCAATATTTCATTTAATTTTGTAGTTAATTGAAATGATAGTAATACACACTGACAATTTATGCAGTAAAACATTCACTGAGTGGGCTTCAATTAGTTAATTGATTATATTAATTACTTTTGTTCTTCTGTTTTGGTTGCTCTCTCTAAATAAGAAAACCCAACAGCAGAATTTTGATTTAAATCTTAAATGAGTATACCAAAGATCATTTTTCAAAAGGCAACTGCACTTTGTTTTTATTTGAAAATGTTTTGCTTCTTATCCAAGAAGCTTCTTCAGTACTGACTGCCAGAACTGAAGTCAGAACTGAGGAAACCTCTTGTTTTCTTTAAGAAAAAACAAAATCCAGTTCCTTTTGAAAAAGCACTTTTGGGACAGCCATGACCTGGATGACTGACAATCTCCATAGACATCTTTAATGAGTAGCAGCTATTCCAGCTGTTAACTTGAGGAAAGCTGTAATGGCTTCTACATTAGTAATACATGCGTTATGATCATTCAAAGATGCTCAGAAAAATAGGACAGAGATAATAGAAGGATGTAACAGAAAGTCACATTTGACTTTCTTTGTGATTTGCTTCTTGCTGTAGCTCAAGTCTTTCTATCCTTCTCCCACAAAATGAGATTTAGGTAGAAGAGGATGATAATATGGTACTTTTGTGGATTTTTTTTCCTCATGATGCTTGGTTTTCTCTTAGGCCAATTCACAAGATTCTTTTTAATTAATGAACTGTTATATAATGTGCTTCCTGAAACATAGTAATCCATGTCATTAGATTATTTGTCAGCAGCTGAATAGAAACCCCAGGGCTACCACTGCACTTTCACCATTATTTGAAATTAATTAAGTGAAAAACTTAATGATATTTTAGATTTTGCTTATCTTAATTTTTTTTAAGTTAATTTTGGATTTCTGCAGATGCCTCAACACCTGTTGGTGTTGTTTTGCAGTTTCCTTTGCAGAGTCACATCATTATAGAATAATTTACTCCAAAGGCTGTATTTGTCTTATATGTCCAATGCAAAATTGTCTTTTAAGAATATTACAAATGATCTCTTTGTATAAAATGGTAGTAGACAAATTGGATAACACCAGAATCTTTGACTCTGTGTTTACCTCATTACATTAAATATTAAAGTTTATTACTACTATGCTTTTTTTTAAGCTGCACTTAATTTGGGCTGCATTCATTCACGTTTTTAGCAATAGACAGATGGGGATAAGGTTGAGAAGAATGAACAACTTTCCACAGCTGGTGTTTGCACAGATGACATAATCAGCACTGTTTATTTGAGTAGGATAAGTGGCAACAGCTTATATTTTAGAGACAGGATTCTAAAGAAAACTGAGCTTTTGTAAATAGGAGGATGCAATTTTCAGAGACAACAAAAACATTAGGAAATTTTCATTCAACACATTTGAGTTCATGACAGAACCGCTCCTGTCAGCAGAATTAAAAGATGAGTTCTTTCCCCTGGACATTTTTAAATCTGAGTATAGGACTTGATTTTAGGAATGGAGAGAGAGAGAGAGGAGGAGCAATTCCTGTGTTATAAGTAGATTACCATTTGACAGTCAATTATGCCCATTTACGTATAAGCTCCATGAATGTAAAGTCACCGTCTTAAAATTGATATTGTAGAGGAAACTTGTAATATGAAATGAATTATATTTCAAAAAGCAGTTTTGTAACTTCTGCCTTCGATTTCTAACTCGGCAAAAGCTCACCAAAATTAAAACACAAGCAAATATAGGAAAATTATGTCAGCCTAAACAATTCTGCCTTTTGGTGGAATGATTTAACTTGCTATCCAAAGTTTTGAACATTTAGGAAGAACTTGTACAGAAACATGAATCATTGAGGGGGGTTGTGGTAAATGACTACATGGTTTTATTTATTATTTAAAACTTTTATGTAGACTAGATATTTTTTATGTTTAGTGTTGTCAGGCAGTCACTCCTGAGAATAGGGTGGTGCAAGCAACAATAGGGGCAACCCATTATGGGAATATGATCCTGCTGCTTTGCAGGCTGTACTGGTTGCCAGCTTGCTTCTGGGGGCAATTCAGGATGCTAGTTATCACGTTAAAACCCTTCCTGGCATAGAGCCTGCTATCTCAGAGATCTCCAGTTGCTTCTGCCCATCTGGTTTGGTCCAGCAGAGCGGTGTCTCTGAGTCTCATCAATTAAAAAATACATTGTTACAGAAAGCCAGCCTTCTTGGTTGCAATTTCTGTCCTGCGCCATGATCTGCCCCCAGATGTTTGTGTGGCTCCTGCCCTTATGTCTACCAGGAAATTACTGAAGATCTGATTGTTCTCCTAGGCTTTGAATATAGATGATTATAGAGTCTCTTTTTAGTTTGGGATTAGTTTTGGTTTGTTTGTTTGTTGCGCTTTTCTCTTTTGGACGTCTGTATTTGAATAAGTTGGTTTTTAGTTGCCAGCTACTTAAAATTAAATTTTGGGAGTTTGGTGACAAATAAATAATAAAGACTATTATAAAGAATAAAAGTAGAAATGACAGCAGTGGGTACTGCCAGGATTGCAGTCACTAAGTGATGTAGTCAAGTGGCATTGCATTTTATGGCACATTACTTAGTGAAATTCCAGTTGCAATTACTGTCATTAAGCAAGGACTACCTGTAATGTTTATAAATGCCCATTTGATCTTAGATAAGGTACTGTGAGCAGGTTGTAGGAGAAGAATTGGGAAGGACACAATGCTCAGTTCTACCTTTATAAAAATCTACTTCACAGAAAAAAAAGGAATCGGGTTTATTTAATCTTTCGGAAATGATGTAAACATGATATATGATGCTCTGTGCATTATTGTCTAATAAACAACATGTCTTTTTTAAAAATCCCTTATATGTGGTCCTTTAGATAGTGTTAAAGGATAGTGCTATCCTTTAGATAGTGCTATATCATTCATCATTTGAAAACTTTTAAGCCCAGTTTCTAGAAAAAGTCTGTTCTGTCTGGAGAATAAACTCTGAATTGATGCTGAATTTCTTAATAAAATAACATGTTCTTCATAAAATCTAGCAACTTGAGGCATTTTCTATCGTAACTCTGTCAAACCTCTCTTCTTAAAATATCTCTGCTTCAGGGGGTCCCGACAATCAAGTCCACTTTGAGGGCTACCAAGTATCCAATCAGTGCATGGCTCTAGTGCGTGATGAATGTTTGTTGCCATGCCGTGATGCTCCAGAACTCGGCTATGCAAAGGAATCCAGCAGTGAACAATATGTGCCTGATGTCTTCTATAAGGTAAATATTCATAACCTACATCTCTGTTAACATGACTTCTGTGAAGACCAGTAAAGATACATAGTTTATCTGTAGTTTTCAGAGTCTTAGAAGCCATAGATGGTTTCATTTACTTATGACCTGGAGGGAAGGAGTAGCTTGAATCAGGAGGGTTTCATAAGTATATGGGATCTGGTCCAACTCATAGCTTACAACCTTGTGCTTTTTTATTTTTGTTTTTATTAGCAAAGCAAGGCAAGTTCTTAGTTTTGCTTTCATTCATGTAAAGTATTTCAAGCAGTTCTTCATTAAAGCAAGTTTACTTTCCCCCACTCTGCTACTTCCTATCCTTCCTTATAAGGAGGGTAAAGTCCTTATGGTGGTAAACATGAAAAGAAGAACTAGGGTTGGCATGGTAGCAGTTTTCCAATATCTAGGGGGCTGCCACTAAGAAGAGGTGTATGTCAGCCTATTCACCGAAGCACCAGAGGGCAGGATAAGAAGCAATGGGTTGAAACTAAGCAAGGAGAGAGGCAACTTAGAACTAAGAAGAAATTTCCTGACAGGGTGAACAATTAATCAGTGGAACAACTTACCTCCAAAAGTTGTGCCTGCACCAACACTGGAGGTTTTTAAGAAGATACTAGACAACCATTTGTCTGAAATGGTACAGGGTTTCCTGCTTGAGTAAGGCTTGGACTGGAAGACCTCCAAGATCCCTTCCCACTCCGTTATTTTGTTAGTCATAAAACATAAGCCTGTTTTTTGTGCACCCAGCCGTGCAGGCTAGAGGTTCTTTCCTTCTAAATAAGTGTATGTTTGCGATCTGTAATTTTGGTGAAGTGCCTGCAGTGCTGTTTCTATATTTCTTTCTTACTTAGAATTAAGTAAGGAGTTAATTACACTAGCTGATATTCTTTCTTGGCTGATGTTTTTTCTCTTTAGTCTTTTTGGGAAGCCATTTCTGCCAGAAAGGCATGTCTCTCTTCCTATTCCTCTTTTTTCTTCAGTGGTTTTGGGACCACTACCAATTCTGATTCTGGCTTTCCCGGCACCAAGAAACCTTCATAGGTAATGCTACCTAGAATCCAATTTTTTTTTTTTTGTTTGCTTGCCAGCTATCCTCCTCCTTTCCAGAAACCTCTCTGGCTCTTCTGCCCTTTGCCCTCAATGTTATTTTTTTTAAAATTCTAGGATATAAATTGTTTTTGTATATTTTTCTACTCCAAACCAGATCTCTGCTAATTAGTGATATAGTTTGGAATACTTTTGCTTATTGGCCCTTCCAAGAGGCTTTACATCCATGAAGAGATGAATGCCTACTAAATCTTTGGTTTTTTAATGTATTTTTGCAGCTGGATTAAAATATTTCACATTTTTAATTCATCGAATTTGCATGTAAGATATTGTGTCAAATACCTCAGCTTGTATATTTTACTCCCAACATGATCTTTCTCTTATATGAATGACCTTGAAGTAAACATAGTACCAGCCGCTCAGAATTTAAAAAGAATCTATGTTGATATACAGCCACTGATCCTATCAGTGCTAACTAGAACTAATAAAACCATAGGATGCCATTTTGTTTTGTTTTTGTCTCCAATTCAGCAGCTCTTCTGGCTTCCTTCTGTTCTGGTTTTAGAATTCCACCTAATCATCTCCATGCTTTCGAAGATGACATTACTGGTTTATCTCCTCCCTACAGTAGCATAAACTGTCTCTGTTATTATTTGTACAGTGCATATCAGAGTTAGGTTTCTTAATCTTGGAGAACCATCAGTCTTGTGGATGGTAGCTCTGTCAAGAGGCAGTTTTGTGCTGTTAACATTTTATAGACTAGGACACTGGGCAGTGTCTAACAAAATGAAATTCAATGTAGAGAAAAGTAAAGTCCTACACTTAGGCAAGAAAAATCAAAAGTACACATATAGACTGGGTAAAACCAGGCTCAATAGCAGTAACTGTGAGAGGAATCTTGGAGTCTTAGTGGACAACCAGCTAAATATGAGCCAGCAGTGTGCAACAGCAGCCAAAAAAGCTAATGCATTCCTAAATTGCATTAACAGAGGGGTACAATAGAGATCAAGTGAGGTACTAATACTATTCTATAAAGCCTTAATAAGACCACACCTAGAGTACTGCATCCAGTTTTGGTCACCACACCATAAAAAAGATGTTGAGTCTCTAGAAAAAGTACAGAGAAGAGCAACCAGGATGATTAGGGTACTGGAGACTAAAGCATATGAAGAATGGTTACAGGAACTGGGCATGGTTAGTCTAGTGAAGAGAAGGACCAGGGGAGACATGATAACAGTCTTCCAATATTTGAGGGGCTGCCACAGAGAGGAAGGGATCAAGCTATTTTCTAAAGCGCCTGTAGGCCAATAATGGACGGAAACTGAACAAGGAGAGCTTTAACCTGGAAATAAGGAGAAACTTTCTGACAGTGAGAACAATCAACAAATTTCTTGCCCTCGGAAGTTGTGGGAGCGCCATCACTTGAGACTTTCAAGAAGAGATTGGACTGCCATTTGTCAGAAATGGTGTAGGGTCTCCCACTTGGGTGGGGGGTTGGACTAGATGACCTACAAGTTCCCTTCCAACTCTGATTATCTGTTATCTGTTATGTCAGATCCAGAGCAAAAACTCTAAAAGTGGAAGTTGAGAGGTCAAGTGAAGGACAGAATAGTTAGCTATGTGATTGAAGAAAAATTGGAGCCTGCATAGTCGCAGCCGCTGCTTACAAATAATACAACCATATCTATGGAAATACACGTTTGCAATATTTTCTTGTATAAGATCAATTTTTCCTGTTGTAATAACGTCCCATCACTTTCCAGAGCCAGCTCAACTTCAGCATGAAGTATGCAGTGCTCTCCATCATGCCTCCTAGCAAGCTCCCAGGATTAACAATGCCACTTGTGTTTGGTAGTTGCAGCCGTCCCTCAGCTGACTTTAAATCCCCAACTAATGTTTGTTTGGGGTTTTTTTCCCCTTTGGCCCAATTATGCTTAGATGAGATGTTCACTGAAGCAAAATGATGCAGCAATAAAAGCTGCAGGTTTCTCACAGCCAGCCAGAATAGTTTTCTGGTACATGTGGAATATGCTTATAAGGTATCTGGTGAGAAGCATGAATTGCAACAAAGTGCAAAATAATGAAATGCAAAACAAGGATTTAAAAAGCCTCCGAGGCTAACAGTGAGGTGTGGGTGGTCAATGTGAAGAGGGGGAAGCTATGCCAAGAAAAGGCTTTTATATATCCATAAAATAGGACCCTAATGGAGATAAAGGCAATATTCCTAGTCTGTTAATGCAGGCAGGCTGCATTTTTTTCTCACCACAGCAATACAATTCTTAATTCTTATGGTTCATATGATACCTATTTAGAATTTCTTGCAGTGCTGTATTTTCTAAAGCAGCAAATTTTTAATCCATTCTTTAAAAACAAAGAAGCTTGGTAATCTAAATATTTTTATTAGAGCAATGCTTTCTTCATATTTTTCAGTTCATCCAAAATTGTCAATGTTTGATGAGTTTGATAACTAATATGCCTCTGGTTTTAATATACAAACATTTTTGATAGTACAGTAGAAATAGCATTACTCCAGAAAGAGAATTAATGTCCTTAATTGCCAATTTCATGTATACTTTTGTCAGGAAGTGGGAAAACCAATCAAATAAAGATGTAATGTTAGTCTATAACGTGGAGTCTTTCAGTTTATACAGTGAATCTTTAATATGTGCAGATCGGGCTAATTGTGAGATTGCAGACTTCTGTTGGGAATCACCAAGATACTCTTGTTTTTAAAGCATTTAAATATAAATCTTAAAATGTAGTAAAACAAGGTTTCTTTCAACAAAGGTTATCTTGCTTAATTGATCTGACTAGTGATAATTTACACTTTTGATCCCTACTCTCCAGGGGAATATTTTTATAGTTTTATATCACTAAGGATACATATTGGACAGAATTTATACACTGCTGAATATAGGACTTAGGCATGCGAGAACTGCACCAGTTTGGAGAAAACACAAACATGAAAATTTTGAAGGGAAACTAATGCTTGTTTTAAGCCACTAACTTGATCACAGGCCTTTTGCTTCAATATAAATCTAAAAAGTAAATAAATAATAATAATAATCAGGAGCTGTTTCCGACCTTCGCGTCAGTGACACACAATGCCAAACCATTTATTGTGGAAGATTAAGGAACATATTGTGATTCCAGGTTGGAGATTTAGATAAGAGAGATGGGATGAAGCTAATTGAAGTACTTGGATTAAATTATTCATTGGGATGAAGGTCTTCTGGGAGATTCAGATTTTTGTCTCTTGGGAGATTTCTCCGAGGCACACCACAAGTGCTTTTCTATAAAATAATGAAAGATTTGTGCCTAAGAGCTTTGAAGGGCAGTATAGTATATATGGGTAGCATTCCCATAAAAGAGCTTTTAGAAATTTATTGGACATGCCCCAAGAAGCCAATGTTTGTGTAATGTGGAGTACATTTATCTCTCAATGTTAACAGCAGTTTAAATACAGTAGACGCTATTGAACCCCTATGTTGTCTAACTGGGTAGAAGAACAGATGGTTTGAAAGCTCCCGTGATCAGAAAAAAGGTGACATATGTCAAACTAGATAGATTTGAAGCAGTGCCTGTACAAACCCTGTGCCTTGCATGTGGTATGTGGTCTGAGTCTCTTATTTCTTTATGTTTGAAATGGAGTTGCTGAGTTAGTATTGTTGCTTACAAAAAAACACATATTTGGGTTCAAGTTACATGGCTGAGAAAAATTGCTGAAAATATTATAAGCTGTAGGGCCTCAGTGAGTGAAGAGAAGTTTTAAAGTGAAAATATTAAACCTCCTCTTTTTTAAGTCATCCTTGTGTGGTGTGCTTGTGGAACTTGGCTGGGGATTGTTGCTTCCTTGACGGCCTTTTACTGATCTTGCCAGTTCTTCTGAGAACAAATGAATAATCTGTGTCTTAAATATGATAAACATAGGAAATGCAGGAGCCCCAGGCTTGCTCTGATTCTATAAAATGGGGCATTTTTCCCTAGCAATACCTTTAGTTTTTTGCCACATTCTTTATCTTAGCTTTTTAAAGATCAAGAAAAATTGGCAACAAGGCTGTTGACTGAATTTTGATGCAGACTCAGTTAGCATAGAGAGATAAAAGCTTACCCTAGTTTGAAAACAGGAATAAATATTCTAAATAGCTATTTTCTCTGTACCGGTTGATCAAGGAAATAGCCACTGAAATACTATAGGCTGAGGTGCTATAACAATAACATTTATATAGTGCAACAGGTAGTCCTCACTTAGCAACCACAATTGAGATTGGTCATACACTCACTAAACAGAAACATCAGGTGACCACAACTTTTAAGATTTTATTTCCATCTTCCATATATACTGCTTGTCGCAAGCCGGTGTGAAATTGGCAAATGGCAATCACATGATAGGGATGCTGTGGACAATCATAGATGCAACAGCAGTTTTGAATTATGCAAATGACAGTCAGATGAATGTAGGACACTGTAACAGATGTAAATGTGAGGAATGGTTGCAAAATTATTTTTTACCACCATCGTAATTTTAAATAGTCACTGCACAAGGCACTTGGTAAGTGAGGACTAATGGTAGCACATGAGTGCTGAGCCTTCTTTCCTTTTTCAGTTGTGTGATGTGCAAGCAGAGTTCATGAATTTGTCTAAAAACAGGAATCATATAAGATTAACAGTTTAAATAAACAGTCTACTTTCAGTAATAGGAAAAAGAAGTTTCCTTTCTATCAATCTGAAGTTATCACTGGATATTTCCTTGAGTTGTGGGAGAAGGATCCTATATAATAGGCAAAAGGATCTTATATATCATAACAAACCTATACTTGTTGCTGTCTAACATACATCGCCATTGGTTACAACATAGTGAAATGAAATTATTGGAACCCCTGAATGGGGAATTCATTTAAAACTTTGTATATATTTCAGTTTGAAATTTACGATGAACCATCTTTGATTTATGTGATTCTACGTATTTGAATACCTTTAGTTAATTTATGAAGTTTAAATTTCCACTGTCTAATTGACATTTTATTGGGCTCCCCTGTGAGAGTTCAGCTGTGTTGTACTCTTGAAGTTGGTTCCTGCACCTTGGGGTTCCAGTCCCAGACTTATTTCAGGGATGGCTCAACATTCCATCAAATATATCATGCCCCCAAAATCCAAAGGGCACCTGAATTTTATGGATCCTTTGAAGCCTTCAAAGTAGCTAAAGTTTACTGCTTTTGCAGGACTCGGTTTCCTTATCGACTTCAAAAGAATAGCTGTGATCTTGGCATTAGTGAAAAGATATCACTCATCTTTGCAGTGAGCAAAGATTTTTATTGATGTTCTGATGTTTAAGTACTTAAGGTTAATAAAGAAAGACAGTTGATGACATTGTTTTTGCAAGGAGACCTTTGCCTGTCCTACAGTTTTCTCTTTTCAGAAACAAACTGGGTAAGGTTTTTGCAATTCTGCTATTGGTTCAGCCTGCATTTCTTCAGGCCATTGTATGCTGGCCTGAAAAAATGCCAGTTACTAAATTTTAGTTTCCACATGAAGTCATGTGCATAAGGTTTCACTCCATCATGTAATTTCAGTGGCGGTGGGATATTTCTGGTTAAATACGTTTCTTAATTCTTGTTTTAAACAACACTCTTGGTCTTACTGAATGATGAATGCTTTGTATGTAGAATGAATTATTACGTCTGAAGATAAAGGCTAGGTGAGATGTCAAATATAGAGCTTAGTTGCAAAAATTATTAAAGATGCTCAAGATTCTTCTGGTTCAGCAAGTTCTGTAGTACGTGTCCATCCCCTGGATATAGGTAGCTATATACATATAGCTACTTTAAAACCAATGCGGGGGTGGGGGTAAGGTCGGTGGACTAGAACTCACAGTCTTGAACTTTGAGTGACATCCTTTAAGATATTTGAAAACTGTTTAATCTGAAACATTTCCAATTCCTTTGGATACTCTTTATAGGCATTATATCCTGTCCTGTCCTAGCTTTCTTCCCTGCCTCTGTTTCAATTTCTCTGAATCCTCCTTAAAATATGTCCAGAACTGAATGCAATACTAGATGTGGAATCAGACTAAAGTAGAATAACGAGAATTTGGAATTCATACATTTTTTGATGCAGCATAAATTGCATTTGCCTTTCATTGCAGTCACACCACACGGTGCTCATATTCAGTTTGCTCCAAGTGCTGTAATTGAAATAGTAGTTTTCCTACAGTGCTTTTCTATTTAGATGAATCAGTTCATTGCTTATTTGGAGTTGAGAAGGATTCTATTTTCAAGCCAAATAAATATTTTAAAAAAGAACCTAATCGGGACCAGATCTTTCCTTACTGTAAATATATATTTAACTAACATGGAGATGCATCTTCATGCCGTCCTTTACATGGTATTCCATACTGCTCACAAATGGGAAGCATCATAATTACTGCCAAATTAGCAAAGAAAACAGTATTTTCCTTTTGGTTGCTGTACTTGACGTTTACTGTACTAAATATACTTAAAATAATTAGCAAGGGATTAGATGTTGTTTCTTCATCTTGTGATTCTGGGTTTATTTACTACATTTTCAATTATTATTTTATACCAGAGAGGACAAAGATTTTGTTTGAAAGCTATTCAGCCATTTTTTTCACTTTGATTTCAGATACGTACTCTGTCTTTTTTTTTAAAGATATGAAGGTGAACAGGTGTTAGAAAAATGTTTCTGCATGTTAGAACTTGATTGGACTTAAAGATGTATTCCAGATTGGCAAATTATATGAGCGGCATGGCAAATTATCCCTTGCATAAGCGAGTCCGTAGATTGGTTTCACTGAATTTGTTTTTTGTCTTTATGTGGAAAAAGCACCGTTGTTGGATATTTGCTCATGGTTGCTGCCTTGATATTCTCAGTAATACAGGGAGCATTCCTAAAAGAAAAACTATTTTTGTCTAAAATATTATCTTAATATCATTGGTGTGTGTGGGACAAAACCTTGTGCAACACTATAGAGATTAATTGCGCTATGAAAGTACACCAGATTTCACAATAAGTGTTGTTGAGACATGCCCATGAAAAGAAACTATATATGTATGTCTACTATGTAAACTTTCTTCCCCTCCAAATTTTTCTGTTGAAGTTTAAAATATCTAAAAGCACTGGCCCTTGCAGTAATTATTGGCAATTCATTATACCAAGCATTACACTAACCTTTTTTGAGCAATAAAACATCTGTGAGATTTTTTTTTTTTTTACATTATGCTTGGAAAGCCAACTGAGTTACATTTTTCACTAGATGTCTAACTGATCATGCAGTGAAGTAAGAAGAAGAGGTCAGTGATACTCTGTGTTTCCAGCTATGGGTTAACAGCTGCTTCTTTGTGTAAAGACGAAGGGTGACAAACAGACTTGTTAACTAGCTAAAATTATTAAACTTGACATGTTGGCATATTTATAGTTGTTTGGCAAGTAATAATTAGAAAAGAGTTGAATTGCTTTTGTGAAACTGAAACCTTTTCCATGAGGTGGAGAGGCAGGGACCAAGAGATAAATAAAATTTGAAACTGCAGTTTTGAGAATTACAAGTTTGACTGACTCTCTGAGCTACACCTTGTTCTGATTAGCTTATGCATGGTTCATCAGCAGTGCCCATCTTAGGATTTCACATTTCTCTCCAGCTCTCTGTTTCTCTCCGTTTAGGGCTGCGTGTGTACACCTGTGCGCTGGGGTGTAAATGTTTTGGATTTATTTTATAAATATGTGAATTCATATTTTAGTTACTGAGGTACAGTGAGATGAAACTGTATGAAAGATACTTGAATGTTAGAATCCTATCAGTTTGCTGGTGCTTAGATGACATACTAGGAACTGACCAGTGGGCCCCTGGTTTTCTGTGTTTAATATTTTTTCCATTAAACTATTGTTCTCTTTGTAATACTTGGTTAGTTGTTCTGCCTAACAATTTGGGATGGCTTTTGTTTTAGGATATAGACAAGTTTGGCAATGAGATCACTCAGCTAGCTCGTCCTCTCCCTGTTGAGTACCTAATCATAGATGTAAGTATCAATTTTGCTTACTTTTTTACTTTGGCTAAAGTAAATAGAAACACTGAATAGAAATATGCAGAATTCTCTCCATAAGTTAAATTGGGGGACTCTTGCCATATTAGTTCCTTACTGGAAAGGTAAGTGCTAACAAGTATTTTATAGCTTTCTGGTTGCAATTTGGTTGTGTAAAATCTCAGAAGAGTATTTAGATTCTATATTAACACACTGTTCAAAGAATCTCACTGCTCTTACAAAATTATGTTTGTATTTTAAATAAGTGGGAAGTGTCATCTTCACAGAGATGTTAGTGATTACATCTATAAGAGAACAAGTGTGTGCTATATCTTTCAGAGAAATGATTAAGCAATGTATGTGTGATATGGCTTTATTTATTTAGGTCTCTATCCTACCTTTATTTTTACAGCTCAAGGTGTATTCATATATTTAGAGAGAGAAAGTGTGTGTCTGTATATATATATATATATATCTATTTCTACTCAAAACTGAAATTGTCTGATCTATGCACTGAGATACTGCTTTTCTGAAATGATGGTAGCTATTGTGTTGTTTGCCAACTTTCTGCTCCAGTTGACAATCCAATAAATTGATTACCCAACAATAAAAGCGTCTGTTTTGGACAATCTGAGATATAAGTAAAATGAAAATATATTGCCAGAAACATGCATTTCGGGCGCATTTGACAAGAAGTGAAACCACATTTCTGAAACCTATATCAATTATTAGTTGATTGCATAGTAATTTATTTCTGTGCCTTTTGATTTGATTTCAAATTGTGTTGTTCCTTGATTAAAAAACCTTTTGTTGGTTAACATCTATCCTGTGCAATATCAGGTGACATATGACACTTTTTCATTTTTAAAACACAATAGTTTATAATATCAATATCCCTGGGGCAACAAAATATGTGTAGAATCCTTTCCATTAGAGGAATAGGGCTGCACAAGTCATAGCTTTTGAAAGCAAAGACAGTAATTTTTTGTCTTACATACATACATACATACATTCATTCATTCATTCATTCATTCATTCATTCATTCATATGCTGCCTTTCCTTCCTCTAGTCTAGAAAGCAGTAAGAATTTGAACCTTTGCTGGTCTCAGAAGTCTTGGGCAATATGGTCTTTTTGTCAGAGATGAACTGATTCTTAATTTACCTCATGCAAAACACTGAAAAAGCCATAGCTTGTTTATATTTGCTAAAATATATGGAGAGACATATGAGAGATTTTAAAAGAAAGAGATTGGAAGACCCATAAGAAACTTCATTTCATCTCTCCTTTCAATTTTTTTACCTGAGTCTTTGTTTTAAAGGCCTTGTCTGAGGCCTGTCTCTGTCATAGATAGGGGTTTTGCCCTGTCTCTTGCAGTGCCTATTAACATCATTTGTCATTTGAATTTCAACTGTTGTTATTTTTACTGTTTTGAAGATTACTACCACGTTTCCAAAAGATCCAGTTTACACATTTTCTATTTCTCAAAGTCCATTCCCTATTGAGAATCGTGATGTACTGGGAGAAACTCAGGTAAATATAAACAGCAGTTTGGATGAAGGGAAGTATTTATACAATTGCATTTATTTAGTTTTGTAATATTTAAAAGCAGATTAAATCATGCATAACATTGGCTTAGTTACAAATAGTAAATAGTTTTAATTCACCCCTTTTTCGTTTTGTGCAAAATTTAACCAGTTCTATGTGAACAGATTTCATATAGTCATGTAAAATGAAGTTTTTGCTATGTCTGGAGATCAGCTTGCATGTATGTTACCACGAAAAAATGTCTACCATGGTTACAAATTGTGTCTTAGTAAGACATCTATTCAGCACACCTGCTTGTATATGCTATATGCTTCAGCATATAGCATATGCCTTGACTTTTGCTACCAAGTGAAAGATCTTTGTCCTTTGAGAGAAAGAAAATACAATCTGCTGTCTTTTCTATTCCTGCTGTCCCCATTTGAGCCTATATTCAGAGAGATATAGAAGAACTATTGGATTTAAAAACAATTTAGCTTACTTCAGCTTGTCACTGTCAACTCTTATTAACTGAAAAACCTCACCTAATCTACCCCATTGCTGAGAATGGCATTACACTATTGGTCAGACATTGGATGAAAATTATAAGCCGTAGAAGTTTCTGCAATTGTCTTCATGAGTTCTGCTAAGCTATTGTTACCAGCCATTTGAAAAGAAACACAGTAAAGTTCCCTCAAGAGCAAGTTTTATCTAAATTCTCCTTGATGGGGAAGGAATATCTGGTTGCTCTTTGGCAAAAAAAAAAAAACCAGAGTGTCATTCATTTAATTTCTTTACATCACAAATGCTAACAGTCTTCACAGATAGAACAAAATGTGTGAAATTGTTCGCTGAAGTGGGAATGTTCAGGAGAGCCCAAATGTAAAACCTGCAGGCCAGTTATGACGTGGTGGGATATCTAAGAGAGCCGACAATGCTGTTTTCCTTTCCTAGCCTTTACTTAAGCGTTGCTTCTGCAGTACTACATTTCCTGCCCTCTGCATCCCAATCAGCTGCTGTTTCTTTTGTTGCCTCCACATCCTCCCAGTTTTTCCTACTGTCTCTCTGCCTCCCTTCTGCTTTGTTTGCCTCTATATTTCCCAGCTTCTTTGTCTTCTTGCATATCTCTTAAATTTGATGTGTTTGCTTCCGGGATGCTATTTCTGTCTATTCATTCTTGCTGGAAGAGTTTCATCAGCAGAGGGTGCTATGATCCTGAGAAAAGACTCTTAGTATCATAAGACTTTTACTAAAAAGAAAAAAAAACCTGCACGTATTTTAGTTTGAGAATGTTGCTACAAAAATAGAGAAAGAATTAAATGTTTAAACAAGTATAAATGTAAATAATAAAGTTGAATTAACGTCATATTAAAAAGTCACCTGACTGCTTGGGTCCTGCCCACTTTTGAAGGGCAGCTATTGAGATAACAATTTTTGCACTGTACATATGCTGGTAAATTTCGTGGAATGTTCCAGTTGGCTAAATAATGCTTTTGTCAATCTTTGCAGGACTTTCACATTCTAGCTACATATTTGTCCCAGAATACCTCTTCTGTATTTCTTGGCATCATCTCTGATTTCCATCTTCTCCTCTTCTTGGTCACCAATGAAGTGATGCCTTTAAGGGTATGTAATGACTTTATTTTTGGAGAAAAGTATAAAGCTTACATTAAGAAGGCTGCCAAGTATAACTGACTTTAAAACAGGATATCCTGACTGTTAGAAGTGGTTTCTAGATTGGTAGTTTGGCAGTCAATTCTGAGCTGTTTGGAGAAATAAATTGGTAGCAATTGTCACTCAGCCTGGGTGGAACAAGTTTGACACTTAGGCATATTGTTAAATTTTCTGTATCAGAAATTCTTGTAAAAGATCAATTCTGCAATCTCATTTGTCTATTTTTAATCCATGCTTATGGCTTACCCAATTTGCTAACTTGCTAGATCACTGATAAATATGAAGCTCTGCCTTTACAATCAACAACTTTTTTAAAAAAGGCAGGAAAAATAATAATGTACTGTATTTTCCGGAGAGCTTAAAGAATTGTAATGATGTGTGGAATAGTTGAGCTGCCAGTGGGTAGTTAACCAGGTTTACTGAATATTGTGATAATGAAGTGTAATTGCAATGATGCAATTGTTGTCTTAACGATAAAATATGGAATGCACAAAGTCTGTCCTCTTTTTACATTTTAGAAACTTCCTATCATGTTTTTGTAATTCTGGACGTAGCCTTTCCCATCTGCCTTTGATTTAGAGAAACTGACCTCTGTAATTTATAGTATAGAAAGCAAGGAGTTCTGTTTTTCAGCAGAATGGGGTTAAATTTGCAGGCAAGCCAGAACTTCTTGAAGATATACCTTTCTAAATTTCATAGAAATCAAAGCAGGCATTTTTGAAGTAAGCTTCATTAATCCTTTTTAAAGAACAGTTCCTGTAACTTTGCTGATAGGTCAGTGTAATGTCACTTACAGGTGTAGCAATTGCTTCTCTGGTGAGTATCCATCCTAGCCTTCAAACAGTTTTCCCTCCTGATTATTCATATACATCAGGATCTGATATGTAACAAATCCAATGTGCAACCCTAATACAGATTCTGACATTTATTTATTTATTTATTTATTTATTTAATTTATTTGATTTATATGCTGCCCTATCTCATGAGGGACTCAGGGCGGCTTACAGTTAAAACAGTTCCAATACAATTAAACCAATGTTAACGAAGTCGAGGTCTCAATGCTGGTTAGGACAATTTGAAATATGTTCAAAACCCTCTCCCGTTCTCCCTCAGTCCGGGTAGGCCAGTTGGAATAGCCAAGTTTTTAACTCACGGCGGAAGGAGCGGAGGTCGGGGGCCATCCAGAGACGGCCATTTATGCAGTAGTGTGATTATGGAGCCAGTAGAAACATTTTTATTTCCTGAGCCCACTTTGCTCAAGAACAAGGATGAAATGATAATGCATATTGTTATCCAGTTCATTTCAGAACTTGTCTGCAGTGCCACCTGCTGTTCAAATATCAAGAAATGGTGTTTTTTTTCCCAGCAAATCCATTTTAATGTAATCCTGCATAATGTTGCTTGTGAATGCTGGATAAGAGTTACTAACAATTACAGCTAGTGCAATATGGTGCATTAATCCTTTATTTAAAATGTAGGTAGGGTTGTGATGTGGTTTATTTCCTATTTTAGGACAGTATCAGCTTGTTGCTGGAGGCAGTAAGAACCCGGAATGAGGATCTCGCTCAGACCTGGAAAAAATCTGAACAGTGGGCTACCATTGAGCAGCTTTGCAGTATGTTTAATGTCTTTTCTCTTTTTGAATCACCTCACTCCAAAGATGCCGGACAGCTTTTGTTTACCTACATCAAATTGCCTAGTGTTGGAATTCAGATTTGAAACCACCTTTGGAATGAAATTAGTACAAGTAAACAAAACTTTACACTTTGTAGCCAAGTGGTGATTTAATTCATGCAGGAAAGAAAGGAAGGGTTTTTAAAGGATACAGTTGTAGAAATCTGTGGAAAGAATTAGACAAGGAATGGGACTATTCCTAAGGGAAGATTGCATTTACTCTAGACATTATGTAGCAATTTGTAAAGTTTCCAGGCAAAAAATGTTTTCTGCTTGTTGGAGCTTTTTCCGTTTACTAATTATTCCATTTCACTTTTTCAGGCACAGTGGGTGTTCAGTTGCCAGGACTTCAAGAATATGGTGCCATGGGCAGTTCAACACATGCAACAACTTCTTCAATGTGGGCCTGTCAGCACTGCACCTTCATGAATCAACCAGGCACAGATCATTGCGAGATGTGTAGCCTCCCACGGAGCTAGGCCCTGTTTGGCTTGGCGATTGGGGCGGCCATTACAGACCAACTGGCAGAAATACAGAGGCAAACCTTTAGCCAGGCAGGACTGTTCTTCCTCCTGGGATGATGTACTGTGTGGGGCGGGGCAAGACAGGAAAGGGGGAAAAGGACCCATATCACAGGTATTCAATTGCCATTTACAGGGTGGCAGCTTGCAGTTGGAACAGGATGTCCCAGTGGGAAAAAATAAGATGGCCCCACTGTGCTGCCTTGTCTTTTCTTTGCTCTCAGTATTGTAGAAAGCCAGCGGTCCAGCCACCCATCGCACAGGTGGCTGATCGGCTCTGTGGGCTCATGGCAGTGTGGCCGTGTCGCCCTGTTAGCTTGCATGCCACAAGCTTTCCCCGCCTTAAGCTTGTCAGTGAAGCTAGGCAGTAGTGTTGAAGGGATGACTTGGTCCCCCAGGGCTAGCTTGTGTAATGTTGTTCTCTTGACATGCTTTGCATTTAGCCCCAGAGTTTCTGGGTCACTGGTGCCTGAGCCACATTGGTCCATTATAGCTTCAAATTGAGTGACGTGTGATCGCAGGACATACTGTGGCTTTAAAGCCCCAGGCTAAACCTGGCACTGGAGAGTGGGGGAAGAACATCTTTCTCAACCAGGCGGATGATTCTGGTTGCCTCCATTTCTTGCCCTACATCCCTAATGGCAGCAGATTAAAAGAATTCTCAGAGTTCCTAAACCTAACCCAGAGGTTAGCTAAGAAAGAAGATGATTTTCATCCTGGTTTTTGGCAACGGGAAGCATATCCTCTCACTTCCAGGTTTGGAACCCCACCGCAGCTTCATTCCAGCTGTGTCAGGACTGGGAAACCAACAGTTCACAAGCAGTTATTTGTACCAAGTCTCCATGCACTATTTTCCCTTTATATTTAAAGCAATTTCCTGGGATCCAAAGCTATGATCGGGCAAAATATCTAGGCATTTTATTCATGTCTATTAATGACTACACAGGGATCAGCACAACAAAGTTAGATGGAGCATATATTGGAATGGGAGTTTGTCTTACCTCACTAAAATGCCTGTGTAAAAATGACCTTGCCTCTAGAACATAGTGACTGCAATAGAAATGGCCTTGCCTCTAGAACACAACCCTGCCTACTGTTCACATAATCATATATTAGCTGTGCCTCCTATTCCTTATTTCTTCTGATACCTGGGCTCCTTCCTTCAAAAGTGTCCAGAGATATTTTTTTTTTCATTATCCAAAATTCCCAATATCTCTGCTAGGACTGTTTTATATTAAATCACAACTGATTCCACTCGCAGAAGTATTCTGCATAGCAAGCCTATATAATCACCCTGATGAACCTCGCAACATTAGAGAGAAAGAAGCCCTTCACGTCAACTCTTGGTTATGTGGACATACAGCCTTTGTTTCTGCCCTTCCATAGTTTATATTCCTAGGTCTTCATCATCACCAAAAAATGTGCCTCCATCCCAGCTCCCATTTTCATTATGGGCATGTAGAATCGGCCTCCAAAGACTTGCTGTGAAGGATGCAGTCTTTGCCTTTCAAGGCAGTTGTAGCTGGGGCTCATAAACACCCTCTCTGGCCCTAGTTATTGCTGGCAGGACGTGTGACTTTTGTTTCCCGGGTTTGCATTTTGACTAGATTTCTCAAGCTCAACGGGCTGTAGCCGCTCTTGCTGTTCTTCTTGGTTCTTTGGGTTGCAGAGGTGTATGTTTGGTTTGGACTGGACTTAACTGAATAACAGCCCCTGCAAATAAAAATCTATTAAAAGCATCCAAAATGATGGCTTCGGGTTCTTTTGTTACTTTCTCCACTTTGCTCTCTACTCGTTTTGAATTTATGTAGCCCTTGGGCCCCAAACATTCCTCCTGACCGCCATTCATGTATTGTTCCAATACAGATACATATGTCATGATGATTCACTTCAAGCCCCAACCACATCTAATTTCTAAAGTGCTTGCTGTACATGTGGGCAGTCCACTATTGTTTAAAATCTCATCTTAAAACAAAAAAATTGGGATCCATGTTTTTAGCAATCTGGCAAGTAAAGGATATAGGTTTTATGTAAATATGATATGGGTTATACATGTTAATGGATACAGCTATTGATAAATGGCTAAACCTGAACCATTTATGTAAGTTGGCTAGTAGGCACATTAACATACTTCTGACCTTCTAGATCATGATTTAGAAATATGAAAGAGTTGGGAGGAAAAAAGACAAAAAACAGACATAATATCAGTGTTCAGATACATAAAAAAGTTGCCATAGAGAAAATGGTCAGGAACTATTTTCCACTGCCACATAAACTAGGACCAGAAATAATGGGTACAAGGGAGGTTATGGGTTCTCCATCTTTGGCTATTGTTAAGAAGAGGCTAGACTTCCATCATTTGAGAAACAAGCTAATTGGTTTTCCTACACATTGCAGAAGGTTGGACTAGTTGACCCTTGTGGTCCCTTCAAACTCCACAGTTCTATGATTCTAGGGCAGCTGTGGGCAAACTACGGCCCGGGGGCCGGATTCGGCCCGTTCGGCTGTTCTATCCGGCCCGTGGAGCCGAAAGAGCGGAGGGTTCTCTTGCTCTCCCAGAAGGCTACGTGAAGTAATCTAACTTTGAATTTATATTAGTTCACATAAACACTCCATCCATGCTTTTGTTCCGGCCCTCCGGTCCAGTTTAAGAACCCATTGTGGCCCTCGAGTCAAAAAGTTTGCCCACCCCTGTTCTAGGGCAATGACTTGGATTAACTGATGGGGGAGATAACATTGTTGAGATTGAATACCTTACAAGAGAGAAATAACATTCAAAATTGTTTTGATGGGTTATAGAAACAGCTAAATATAGTGATTTCTTAAATAATTCATATTTATATGCCGCCCTTCTCTGGAGACTCGGGGCGGCTTACCATTTTTGGAGCGCAACCCAATGCGCTCAGCAATAGCCTTCCTTCCATTGTATATGCCTGCTTATTACTAAGCGGCATTTTTACAAAGTCAACTTATTGCCCCCAACAATTTTGTGTCCTCAATTTACCTACCCCGAGAGGATGGAAGGCTGAGTCAACCTTGAGCCTGGTGGGATTCAAGCCTGCACTAATTGCAGGCAGCTGGAACTAAGTGCTAGGCATTTAACAGCCTGCACCACCAAGGCTCATAATTTAAGAGACAGATTTAAGAGACAAATGCAAAATTCTCAACTTAGGGGGAAACAAAGATAAAATGCACAGATATAGGATAGGGGAAGCCATAGATAATAGAACTTTCAAGGAAAAAAAAAGTGAAATGTTTGTCTTAATAGTGAGGACCTATATCTAGCTTGTGGTGTGGCTCCAAGAAAGCAAATACAATTTTAACCTGCATCAATCAAATACTGTCCAAGTCCTGGGAAGTAATTGGCTCCACTTCATTCTCTGTTAGTCAGATCACACCTTGAATATTGCATCAAGGTCTGAAAACCAGTTTTGAAAAGAATTCAGACAAACAAGTATTTCTAGAGAAGAGCAAGAACTAGAAACATTAAGTCTAATGAAGAAAATTTGAAGCAGCTGTGAATGTTTATCTTGGATGGGGATATAGCATGCTGGAGAGATGTCAAAGGATGATAGATAAGTAAGATGGTGAAGATTTCCATGCATGGAGGGTCCTTTGCACCTATTATAGTAGTATCTGTGAGCTGACCCAAAGTGTGCATGTCTTGTGCATGGACCTGTACAACATAGGTCCTCTTAGATGTGATCCAGGGTAGGAGAAATTGAAGGTCCAGAGCAACGTGTCTTGAGAGAACTAGGACTGGTATAGCAGGTAGATGCAGAGTGTAGGAGAAAAAAGGTGTGTTACTGTGTACAGGCAGAGGAGATCCAGTGGGTATGTCCTTAAGATTTTCCTAATTTGCTCTCTGGTTTTGCTTGGGTCAGATCATGCCCTCCCTCCCTGGAATAGTCCAGACAAACATCCAAGGAATAATGTGTTTTCTTTCACATGTAGGACAAAATATTTTTAATTTCATGCACATCCCTTCCAAGAAGGTCAAGACCTATTATTCTAACTAGTGAAGAATGGCTTGAAGTTGCAAGAAAAAAAAATTTTTTTGATTGAATTTACTGCTGTTAGGCTATGGAGCTCATTAACCAGAGAAATGATGGGATTGATTTCACAGATTGCATTCAGGATCAAGACAGCCAGCTGGTTGGGAATATTTTCATTTAGATTCTAACACTGAGCTGTGGCTCAGTGGATGAAGTGTCCTTTCCCAACTCTACCAGTGCCCTGTAGGTCAGGAGATAGATTTTGTGTTCCCATCCATTTTCCTTATGCTTATCTCTACTGTGCCATCTGGACTCAAAAACACCGACAAGGGACTGACGCTTGTCCCCATCTGGCTACCTGATGTGAACCACGCTAAATGTGCTCTTCTCACTTAAAAAAAAAAAATCCATTGTCTGGATATCATTAAGAGCAAGGGGAAGTGGGGGCGGGGGGAGCAGCAAAGCTAATGCCAACAAGATGGGACGCTTCTAACTTTCAAAAGAAGTGAGTCAAAGCTTCTTTACCTTCTGTAATTCCCAGTTGTCCACATTTCCCAAGAAAACACATGCTGGGGACTTGTAGTTTTGTGCCTTTGTAAACAGAGTTTCTGTGTCAATTGTGTGCAGCAGAGTTGGAGTGCACAGCTTTGTCCCTGAGCTGCTCCTTTCTCTTGTCTATAATCAAAGAAAGTATGAATAAACAGAGAAATATCCTCTTTTCTCTTAAGTGCTAGTGACCTAAAATGTATTTTGGAGTATTTGGGGGAGTTGTCCCACAGATCTCTTACTTCCCTCCTCCATCCCTTCAGAGATGTAAACTGTATATCGGAGTGTTTCCTATAGTAGGCCAAAAGGATCTGTTTGTAATTTGAAGAATGGCAAAAGTTCAGGACAATGTTATAAAGTGAAGAGAGGCAGATCTTAGCTTGAAAAACAAGCTAGACTTGAGAGAATGCCCACCACATCTTGCCATCTGAGGATTTCAGCAAGTAAATAAAGTTTTTATTAAATTATGTTTTTTTAAATTAAGTATTTTTGAAGGTCTTTTTTTTTAAATTAAGTATTTTTTAAAGGCTAGCTGGCAAGTGAGAGTTGGAATCTAATTCATCTGGAAAATGGCAAACTGCATGGCAGCATTAACTTTTAGGGCTCAATGCATTTTCAATTCCTATTAAAATGTCTTGAATGGATAAACACATATAGGAATCAGGATAGGATGTCAGGCTAGATCCATAGATAGCTAGGTTCAGGTGGCAAAGTCGTGACTACTGTATGTCAGTCTCGGTTACATTACTTGCCTTGCTTGTCCTCAATTTAATCTGCTCCTTTCTATTTTTCTGCAGTCCAACATCAGCCCAAATCTGCCTCTATTTATATGCAAAGGTCTAAGAGGACCAGTTCTGAACAAAAGAAGGGAGAGCTGAGGTTGGGTGAGGAATGGAAACAGGATTCCCAGACCCCAAGTGACAAGGACCTTCAAGCAGCTGCAGCAGCCAATCTCTGACTCTGGCCACAGCTAGCCCAGTCTCTTAGCCTGAAATCATGGGAAAGAATGGAAGTGAGAATGAAATTTTAAAAAAATGAATGTTTCCAGTCTTGAGAGGTGTTCAGCCAGCTGTATCTCTTTCATCCTCTTCCCTTTGTGTTTGGTGCGTTAGAATATGATAGCACCCTTAATAGCAACCTTATTATTTATTGTGTTTATCTGCTGCTGAATTAACAAACGGACTAAAGACGATCACATGGTGGTTGACACAGGTCCAATCCAATGAAGACATAGCCTAAGCTACCCCCATCCTAACAATAAGGAACTAGCAAGATCGAGCAATTTGCCTACTCAAATCCACAGCTTCTACTCTCTCCTGTCCACCCACTTCCACTTCTTTCCAACTTGCAACATCCCAAAGTTTCAAAGCTATTTAGGCACATGGAGGAAATGGGGACCTTCTATGGAGAGGACGGTCATAAGTCAGATGACATCCCGAGTTCCAACATGACGTTGTCAAACCCCTGGATGTTATTTCCATCCAGCTGGACTTGGACTGGTGAATGGATGCAATGAGTGTTGTGTTTCTATAGCTACAGAAGTAGAGACGCCCCTTTTTCTCTGTCCACTGATACGACAAACTGTTGAGGAGCCCAGCTAGATGAGCAACCATATGGGAGCTATCAAGGAAAAAGGGGCGGGGTTGGACGCAGGACAGGAATGAGGCTGTGAGGTCTGTGTGGAGACTGTGAAAGAGGATCTTTTGATTTGGTCTTCCTTCTCTTGCCACTGTCAAGGCAGCATGAAGCAGATTATCTGGCTGCTGTTGTTGGTGGCCATCAGCTGTGCAGCCATACCGAAGCGGCGGCAAGCCACCCTCGAATGGGACTACCGATCAGAAGGTAACAGGTCCCAAACAGCATGGCCTTCCCCAGAAAGCAGGCTGTTGCTTGGGACAACAGAAAGTTTTCTTTATGGTGAATTGGGGCAGAGGGGCACTTGGATAGGCTGGGCCCTCTTTGGTAAGGGCCTTGGAACCCCCGTTGTGCAAGGGAGAATGATTTTGGTGGCACACTTGCTTTTGACAGGATGCCCCAAAGCCCATTTGTTTTTCACAAAGGCTGCTAACCTGAGACTTCAATCCTCTCCCAACTTCCAATTTTCACATTTCTTATACAATTCTGAACTTATTTTCTGTGCATGATTCTTCACAGTTTTAAGTATCTGTGAGCCCCTGAATTTTAGCTGTAAATCATATTTCTGCTTGTGTAGCTCCCAGGACATGTTTTCAGGGAGTTGAGCACATTTCACTTTAGAAACAATACTGTAGGTCCTAAAATGAACTCTTAAGGAAAAGCAGGTCTTTTTTCCACCTGTGAAGATGCATGCTAACCTTCAAAAATTAGGATCCCTTTATTCTGCCATTGTGTTTGATGTTATGCTGAAACAACTTTATTCCTCTTATTGCTCTCCACTTGAATTCATGTGAGATGGGTGAGCTGCCCCATGGTTTTACAGAGGTTTTTGAGTATTTTCTTTTACCCACGGAGAAGCTATGAATGTATGGTGAAGGTCTGGCTGTTGTCCTCAATAGTCCTGCTAAATTCTCATTTCATGTTAATGGTGTGGAAATGCCTCCTTCTCAGGAGCAGACAGCATTTAGGAACAAAAGTGCAATATTGGAGGAAAAGGGGAAGGAAAAGGAGTAGTAAAATTGTTGTTGTTGTTGTTGTTATTACCACACAATCTACCAAATAGTTCTGCCTGGATGTTGACTGTCAGATTCTTTTCAAGAATCTAGCTAATGATACTGTTGTAATATAGGCACTGTACCAAATAATGTGACATTTTGTAATTGATGTGTTGAGATTCTGCCCATTCATATGGTGTCCAAATGCTTCTCTAGATCTTTCGGTATGTTCCTAATCACTAGTACTTTCTTTTTATGCGTTCACTGAATCTGTATTTGAAGGTTTTTAAACCTTTCCTTATTTTTTTAAGACGATGATGATTTTACACAGCTACTTCTTTGTTATATCACATTCCAGTTTGCTCTTCTTTTCTCTTTCCTCTTCCAGCTGATAAAGTCAGTACGAGGGGATGTTCTAATCTTACTGTGGTTCTTGACAACTGGAAATTTGCTATTATGACTCAAATCAGGAATCTTCTCCTCCATGATCACCAAACAGTGTTGCCTGACTATGGAAGGTGAGGGCTGGGATCCAGGCAGTAAATCTGGATAGGTTTCTAACTGACTTTGTGTAGCACCTCAAAATATGCCAGTCTAGTGGAGAATTGGTAAATTTGTGTCAGCAGTTGATCTAGAAGAATAAGGGTCCTGGAATGTAGTTGTTCATAGGACTAGGATTAAGATTAAATAGCACATGCTCTGCCCTAGGAGGTTTGCACAAGATACCAAACCAATGGGTAGGTTTTCACAACATCCTCAGTCATTTTTCAACCTTTTTTTTGGCTTTATCCAATGTGTGCATGCCCAGACCTTGAGATACATTTTGATTTTTTTTTTAAACTAGCTCAATCTTGAAAGATCCTGGGTAGTGCACAAAAAGCAACAATGACACATGTTGGCCTGTTAACAAGCCCTAATGAAGGAGCAAACAAGCAACTTATCATTTGCAGATTGAGAAGACTGAGTTGATGAAACTGGATTCCTGCCTTGGGCAGGGGGTTGAACTAAAAGACCTTCAAGATCCCTTCCAGCCCTATGCTTCTATGTACTCTTTGTGGGGGACTATACAGCTAAATAAAATAAATACTTCTGGGTCAATGTCACTGCATCTGTATTATGGAAGTATCCCCAAGAAATGGACATTTGCTTGAGCAAAGTTTTGCACAGACGACTTGCATCTATGAAAATAAATTATTGCCTAGATGCCATAATTGAGTTTGGCAGCATAGATCCAGCTCTGGTGTTGAACCTTGCCAGAATAAAATGAAAGCCTGATTCCGTTAAATTAGCATAGGATGTTTGTTGTTTAACCCATTTCCCTTCTTGCCTGTTGTCTTTTTAGAATCAAACCTCTTTCTGATGCCCTGGATGACCTATACAAGGAATTTAATGCCCTCAAGGAACATCTTGGAGGACTGACTAAACGCTTTGAGGGGGTGGAATCTTTTGTAGATGAGATGAACAAAAGGCAGAAACTCTCTCCTGCTAAGCCTTTCATCAGGGCTGCCCAACTAGGAGAGAAAAGGGCTGCCCTCCTGCCAGCCAAACGCCGCAGAATCCTGATCCGGAATGGGAGGCGGATCATAGAGCCCTTGACTGAGGGAAGGCAATAAGTGCTCCAGCTGGTGTTGGACCTTCACTGCAATTTTGGAAACCAAACACATCCTTTTGTCTGCCTGTCTTTTATTCCTTAAGTGTGAAAGACCCAGATAAACTTCCTTAAGTGTGAAAGACCCAGATAAAGGTAATAAATAGGAATCCTTTCTTGGCTGATAATCTGGACAATTCCCAACGTATTATTGGAATAAATGCCAAGGAACAGTTCTTTAGTAAAGTGGTTTTATCAAATACATGTCTCCTTAAGAGTAGACCAAGACCCTCTTGTTGTTTTAAGTTACGCACAGCTTAACTTAATGACAGATGAAATCACACCTGACCGTTTGTAAAAGTGGATACAGAACCCAGTTTGTATCATATTCTCCAGTTCTTATATATGTTAGGAATGATTCTGGCTGCTTTACGTAGTTCTTGCATGCTATTTGCACGCTGTGTAATAGTTACATGATAACTATGATAGCTCACCAAAATGCTGGTTATTGTTATTTTCCATGACCACATTACAATCTACACCACCCATTTTTGGAAGTAGAAATGAATTGATTTTTAAGATGCAAAATGTTGCACCCCATACAAACATATACATCCTTCTGCTATT
Organism: Naja naja; assembly: GCA_009733165.1. Classification (NCBI taxonomy): domain Eukaryota; kingdom Metazoa; phylum Chordata; class Lepidosauria; order Squamata; family Elapidae; genus Naja; species Naja naja. The sequence goes on along the minus strand of CM019149.1, from coordinate 142,896,887 downwards.
TGTCATGCTCACTGAAGCACTCCATATACGACTCCAGAAATATGAATAAGCAGAGCTTTTTTCCGTTTTATGGTGGCAGTCAATAAAGATTTGCTTATGGATACAGCATTAAAAAAAGTACCAACTCTCTACATAGCTTCCAATTTATGTGTGTGGACCAGTTATGAGAAGTCTCTTCCTATCTCTTCTAACAATCAGAGAATGCCCACCCTTTGCATATTTAACTAAAAAGGTAAGGTTTTCCCTGTCAGTTGTGTCCGACACTAGGGCATGGTGCTCCTTTCTGTTTCTTGGCCAAGGGAGCCAGCGTTGTCTGATCAGTTTCCATGGTCATGTGGCCAGCATGGCTATATGCCAAAGGCGCACAGAATGCTGTTACCTCCTCACCAAAGTGGTACTTATTAATCTACTTGCACTTGCATGCTTTTGAACTGCTAGGTGGGCATATTTAACTAGGAGACACTAAATTAATTGCTCATAGGACTAGGATTGCAAGATGAGAAATCAACCATAATTGCATTACAGGCTCCTATACCCAAAACTGCTTGATAAAATGGGTATCCTGTGCTCCCGTGGCAGCCACATGGTCTAAAACTCTCCGTCTATGTAAGCATCTTCATAAGAAGCTTTATTTCCTGAAGGTGATATTGAAAGAAATATCCTTCTGCGTTCAGTTCCAAGTGGGGAAAAAGACACTGGAAACATGGAGACTGCTTGGCAAGTTTAATGGTGAACAGGACCACATGGCCTGGAGCTCCAGCGAAGGATGATCACATGCTTCAGGTTGAGAAAGGAAAGGAAAAAAGGGCTGAGGTGCTGAGAGTGCCTGGGTTTATACCCTCTGTTGGGCCCCACCTTAGTGTTTCCTGCTCCTGTATAAGAAATGTATCCCATTGGCTGTCAGATTCCCAGGGGTGGGGGTCTTAGCTAACTTTGTAGATTTTGTCTGGACCACATGGCTTCACCTGAGTGCTGGCTAATGCAATCTTCCCAGATGCCATGTAGTGAGATGGGTAATCCTATTATGTCCTGAGGGCCATGTCTTAATCCCATCACCCTGGAGCTGAAGGGGGGGCAGGGAGCTGCAGGAAGCTGCTTTGTCTTTAAAATATGTTTCTCCTTTTCTCATCCAGGGAAATACAATATTCTGCCTTTTTAATATTTACTAGAATATTTCATTTTTCTAGGAGAGGGGTGGGTGCTAACTTCCTACAGTGAATCCCTGCAAATTGAGTAAGACAACTGGCTCCTTTGGTTATAATTTACTAATGAGCTTCCTTATTTCTTGAATGATTCTTTTTAAAAACTCACTACTGTAGTCAGATCAGATGCTACAAAAGAGGAAGCTGAGTGCATTTTAAGCACAAGGGACCCAAATTCTTCTCCATCTTTATGCCAAAGCTGGTTTTAGCCAATGAGAAAAATCAGGTTTAATTTCCACATATGTAAATATAAACAGATTAGAAGCAATTGCATATTATGTAACCTTTCTGGTTCTCCTGGACTTAGGAGCTGACAGACTATCCTGACTTGGTATGGCTGGTAAGCATATGCTTTGAGGGCTGTATCTTGGCTACCAGGCCTATGCACAGACTCTAATATTTTAGCAATGGAAAAACACTGAGAACTATATTGATTTTTTTAATCGGCCTAATGGTTTCATCATTTCCAGACTTCTATTTTCAAGCACTAGGGACACAAATTTAGGCATAAGGCCTAAAAAACAAATCAAGTCAACTCTTTACAATAAACTACTGGAAAAACTGTCCAAGTCAAGTTTTGCTATAACATTTCATATTATTTGGGTAGGACAAATGTGTCGGAAAAGCTACATGAGTCTTTTCTTACTTGTTTTGAGCTATGCTTGTCAATAAAAACTATGCAAGGTAATTCATTCTTCCCCTCTTGCAACTTATTGAGTTACTCTGAGGTAAGACGGACAGCCAATAAACAAACAAACAAACAAAACTTATACACCTAGTTTAATTTTTAGCAGGATTTAATAAATTATATTCAGTGTATTAAAAAAAACATATACCTAGTATTTTTGACAAAAACCACTAAAGTATACATATTGTAAGCTTTTGGAAGGCCAAATTGCACTGACTCATTCATATACACCCACAGACACAAAGAATTTCATGGCTATGCCAGAAATATTTTGATGTAAAGAAACTAAGCATTTGAAATGGACATTCTTGAATCTGCAAGCACAATTTTTGAGTGTATAAATAAATCTGTAAATCAATCTAGTAGTTATTTTGCTATGGATCCTAGTAACCAATATGAAGCCCTTGCTTCATCTTTATACAAATGTATTCATATTGCTAAAATTTTATTTAATAATTAAATTTATAGGCCACCCATCTCGTGGTCACAAACTCTGGGTGACTGATGACATGCTAAAACAATATTATAAAACCATAAGAGTAACATTAATAGAGAATTAGCTAAGATGGGGAGTTATAAAATGGGATGAAGATGGGATCTTTCATTTAATTTGATAATCCCACCTCCAGAACGGCACACCCATATCTGGACCCCAGGAAAATAGAAAGAGACAGGTTCAAGGCCTTTTGGAAGGCCAAGAGGGTAGGAGCATATCTCATCTTGAGGGGTATGGTAGGAGCCACAGCAGAAAAAGCTCTTCTCTTTCACCCCATTAGTTGGAATTCCTTGGCCAAATGGTCTGCTCGCTGCTTCTTCTGCCTGCCTGAGTGGAGCAGGCCAATCCCATTGCGGTGAGATACCTCCTCTAGTTACATCAAGCAAATGTATTACAGCAAACAATGGAGGCTTCTCCGAAAATATTTCCAAGCCTTACTTCAATCTAATTCTGGGACTATTATTTCCCATATTATGGCGACTCATTAGATTTAATACACTGCAAATGCACAAAACTATTCTTCAAATTTGTGTCTATTAGAATACTATGTCATTGTGTGCATTTTCACTCCAGATATGTACACGTTTAAATAGAACCACTTATAGGCTCTATCTTTGAACTTCGTTACTGTATCTTTGATTTTCATGGTTGCATAAGCCCCTATCAAAATCTACAAACCTCCACTCCAATGTGTTTTTTTTATTTTGTTACATGTATAATCACACTTTGCAATTTTATAGACAGAGAACAGATTTAAATCAATTTTAGTTTGTAAATCAGCAATCAAGCTTGATGAAATTAAAAAAAACACTAACAAATCACTTAAAAAGCCATTCCTCTGGTCCTGGTGACCAACCCAGATTGGACCCTGTAACATTATCCTCGCACATGTATATTTGCCTTCATTCATGAAAAAACACTATGGTATAAAAAAGGCAAATGGGGGTTAATAGATAAGAAGAAATAAATCATGTTAATTTCAGTTGTTGGAATTTGGGCTGAAGGATGAAACACATCAATTAATTAATAATTCCTTTACCAGTCTCACAGTATTTTAGGATAACTATCACTGCAAGCAACACTGCCACCTACTGTCTCAAGTGCACTGTGGTTTTTTTTTTTAACGCTGGCATGAACACACCACCGTTGTTTGCAAATGCAGATGCCAGATGATTGCCACTTTCTCATTTTAGCTTTGAAATGTGAGGTTGGATCTGAACAATTATTACAAAACTTTAATAGAACAAAAAGCTGTAGAATCAATAGCAAGCAACATCTTGTCAAATATAGTACCGGTACTCATCACAATGCCTAGCCACATGAGCCTTCGGTAGGCTGGGTACAGAGCCAATTATTATTTTTTGTACTGATATTCCAATTTTTAGCGTGGGAGCAAAATGTGGCTGACTTGGTGGGGTGGCCGTTTTTCTCTGACTATACTTATTTCTATTTATTTAAAGCCACAACAGTCCTATAAGAAAAGCTTAAGAAACCAGTTCAAAGTCAACTTGTGAACTCATGATTCAAGTCCAATTTTTGAGCCACGGCATACACAGTATTTGCAGATAAATTAATAGCAGTAGCAATACAACTTAAGACTTTTACCCTGCCCCTTAGTGCTTTACAGTACTCTCTGAACAGTTTACAATGTAAGCACATTGCCCCCAACTAGCTGCATCCTTATTTTACAGACCTAGGAACAGAGAGGTGGTATTCAGCAGGTTCTGATCAGTTCTGGAGAACCGGTAGCAGAAGTAGTTTGAGTAGTTCAGAGAATCAGCAAATACCACCTCTGGAGATTTTACAGTATCCTTCCCCTGCCACGCCCACCAAGCCACGCCCACAGAACTGGTAGTAAAAAAAATTGAATCCCACCACTGCCTAGGAAGGATGGAAAGCTGAGTCAGCCTTGAGCCCCATCAGGACCAAACTCCAGGCTGTGGGCAGTTAGCCTGCAATACAGGTACTCCTCAACTTACAACCACAATCAAGCTCAAAATTTCTGTTGCTAAGCAAGATAGTTGTTAAGTGAGCTTTGCCCCATTTCACAACCTTTCTTGCCACGGTTAAGTGAATCACTGCCAGTTTCCCGATTGACTTTGGTTGTCAGAAAGTCGCAAAAGGTGATCACATGACCCTAGGACACTGCAACTGCCATAAATATGAGTCAGTTGCCAAGTATCTGAATTTTAAGCACATGATCATGGGGATGCTGTAATGGTTGTGTGAAAAATGGTGATAAATCACTTCTTTCAGTTCCATTATAACTTCGGTCACTAAATGAACTATTGTCAAGTCGAGGACTGCCACTGCGCCTTACTCAATTCCAAAGATGGATGACAGGGATTCCTCCTGGAGTCCAGATGTGCTTGCTTTTTCCCTACACATCTGATTTCACAGGGTAATAATGTTAAGAGTCCCACAAAACCCAGGCATCTTCAGTGTCCATCAGAAACCTCTCTCAAGAGTTCCCACATTAAAGGCAACTTGGAGTCAAGCTATTCCATTTGGCTCTATGGACGCATCCAGGCAGCCTCTTTGCCATCCATGCACATGTATTTTTCCATTCCCAATCGAGCCCTCTGATTTCCTGGTGGTCTCCCATCCAAGTGACCCGACGCTGTTTGGCTTCCCATCTAATGGCAAGATCGACCAGGAGCTTCCCGGCATATCCGGAGGACTCCAGTCCAGTCAAGAATTTTTTTTTTTGCAGTGTCCCCTTCTCCTCCCACCAGTGGGAACCACACACGCTTTCTAAGCTTTCCTCCTTCAAATACAAATGCAAGACCATGTGCATTGGTTCCGCGAGTCCCTCTTTGTAGCCCCAGCCCCAACGCCGAGCATCCTCTCCTTGGGGTTCCCTGACATTCGTTTATTCCCCATCAAGCCGCTCCCATACCGGGACTCGCTCTTCTCATCCCCATGGCAACAGCGAGCCGCACCAGCAGCGGGAAAAGGCGCGCAAGAGGTCGCCCGCCCGCCCTCCCTCCCTTTACGGCGCGTCGTAAACCGTCTCTGCAGCCCCTTGTGCTTCCGCCAGCTCCAGTCGACAGCCCGGAGAGAGAGACAGACAGACAGAGAAAGCCGTAAAGGAGCGCCTCTCCCCGCGCTTAGTAACCGGTGGCGTTCCGACCGCTGCCTTGGAGAAAAGGAGGAGGCGGGGTCAGTGGAAGCTCCACCCCTCTGGCTTTGTGGCGGGGGGGCGCGACCTATGCTGGGTTTGGGGTGGTGGGGAAGCGAGACCAATTGCTTGCTTAACTCCGCCGATTTGCGATTTGGGACGATTCCCTTTCCCGTCTCGAGCCTTGCCTTGTCTATTGTGAAAGTGTGTGTGTGTGTGTGTGTGTGTGTGGCGGGTAAGTGGGTGTCCTTCGGGGTTTATTGTTCTCTTCGTTCCCACCGGAGGCGCCGGGGCTGGAGTAGTATGGCCCGGGTGGGGCGGCCCCTTGCACGCAAGCTGACTTGCTCCATTCCCACGTGCTTTCGCAGACGAGGCTGGGTGACACCTGAAGGGCTCTCCGGTTCTGCCCCCACATCTCTCTGATTCCCCTTTCCAGGCTGGCAGCGGCAGTCATGGCCCAGGTGGGGCACAGGGTGGATTACCTGGCGGGATTTTGCTGCCCGGTTGGGGGATTGGCAGCCGGGAAGCCCCGCGTGCTGTGCCACGAGAACCAGATCTACCTCTCCAATGGCACCGAATACGTCTATGTCTACGACCAAGAAGGGCGGCTGATGAAGGTACGTCTGGACTGGCACTTGGTCCTGCTAGCCGAGCCTTCTTCTTTCAGGGCCAGGAGCCATGGGGAGATACGAGACGCTGGAAATCAGGTCAGGTGCTGAGGAGGCAATTTTTGGGCTGATGGGGTGGCTGGAAGAAGCAGAGCCTCTAAAGATTGAGACAGCAGCGTCTTTAAAAGTTTGAAAACACTAGTATGTTAATAATTGCAGGATCCTAGCTGATCTCTCTTAACCTGGTTTACTATCTTCCATCAGTGTACAGAACAATGCATTGTCTAAGCACTGAATTACAGGTGCAATTCACATTGCATCCTTTAGCGCTAGCTTAAAGCTATCTTCTCCAGTCTGACAGCTTCCAGATATAATGAAGTACAATTCCACTGCTCTTTACTTAGTGTATGATGGGGATTGTTGTCCAAAGCATTAGAGGATGCCGGGATGGATTACATCCCACTACTGTATGTCTGCAGCAGGTTGCTCTATCAAGCTGACCTTGATTGATCTAAGAAGCAAAGCAGGGTCATCCTTGGTTAGTATTGGGATGGGAGACTTCTAGGAATTTCAGGTCTGTAGACCAGACAGGGAACTTGAAAATGTGTTCTGCAAGAATGCATTGGCAAACCATTCCATATTGTTGGCAAGAAGGCTGCATGGGTGTACCCAAAAGTCTCTGTAAATTGAGTTTGACTCGGTGGGTAAAAACTGATTTGAAGAGATGCCTTCATTTTCATGGTAGCTCTATTTCCCAGTTTGTAATTTTATCGTGAGTTTTATTCAACACCATAAATGCTAAAAATAAACATGTTTATGCAGCACACGAGCACAAAGCAAATTCTATACAGATCTACCTTATGTCACTAATCCTAATTCTAAATACAGCATTTGAACTAAAAAGAGAAAAAGTAAAGCAGCACTGCAACACAATAATGTTACCCATTACAGCATGTTGAATTTCTCTGCTCCTTCCCTTCAGGAGACTCAAAGATAGAAGTAGTCGTGGCTTTGTTGGCTTTGTTTTAAGAGAATTAGTCAAAAGTAGTGACAGAAAGCAAATTCTTGCACCAGAGGAAACTGTGTAAAGAAAAGCAATAATAGCATACAATGTACCTTTTGCACAGTGGGAGATAACTTAGAAGTGACAAAATCTCTAATTTGTCGTGTTTCTGGGAACTAAGGAGTAGTGCAGAACTTCTGTAGGGCACCAGCTAACCTATCCCAGTCATAAAATATGTCTTGACAGTATGGAAATCCATTCTGTGATTGGATTGTGACCAGTATTTTTTTGGCAAATATACATGTCCCAGGTATTTTTTTTATTGTTCATCCTTTTAGGACGCTTTCAAAACGCATCGGTTTACATTTGCTACCAGGAACCAGAAATATTTTGTAAATAAGTGCTAGAAGTTGTCTTCCTGCATGTGAATTTTTAGGAGAAAAGGAGACAGTGGGAGAAAATGAAGTTTGCCTTTCATAGTTCTGAATCAGAGCAAAGGAGATCTACCACATTCTCTTCGTCCATACTGTTAGCTCCTATGCTATTCCTGATAAATGTAAAACTTGATCAGAAATGTAGCTGAAACTAGGGCGTTGTGTTTTTCCTTCATCAGTCCCCTGAGCTTCTAATCTGTTATTTCTTTTAAAAAAGCCTAGTCTGCTTTTTACAAGCAGAGAACAGATGAATAGAATGCACTGCTAACATAGCTTGTGTGTGTGTGTGTGTATGTGGGAGGCTTAATAATAAGAGTGGCACAGTAGTTCAGAGAAAGAACCAAAGTGAAATGCATTCTATATGGTTAACCCAGACTGGTTTGATGCTTTGTTTTCTGTCCCCCCCATCATGTTATTCTAACTGGAGCCCAAGATCACCCAAGTTCACTCCCGCTCTCCCTCCTCCCCACTTTATCTGGTATTTTACATAAATAGTCTGCTGGCAACCACAGCTTAATGTTTGAAAGACTCCTTGGATTATTAATTTTTTTCCTATAAAATTGAACAGGCAGAGATGATGTGTGAGATGCAGAGATGCTCTTAACTGTTTAAATCCTTAGTTTAGATTTTTCTTGATGATTTTTTATGATATCTTTTTCACCATAGCAACCTTTGGTAGCAAATTGGTTGTTCTTCATAAGTCACCTACGTGTAGCATCCAATTCTTGACATCAATCTGTGGTGATTTCCTCCCCCCACCCTCTTAAAACTGTCCTTACAGATCTGCCTTTTGTCTCTAGAGTAGTCTTGTTGAACTATAAAATGAAGGTTATGTTTTCTATTTGCTGTGTTGGCACAAGTGATACATATATGAAATATATTTTCCAGTGTTGCATAGATTTTCCAGTATTGATTCCTAGATCTAAATCATACTTTCACATATTAAAGCAATGTTTCTGAATCTCAACAATTTTAAGTTGGGTGGATTTCAACTCCCAGAATTCCCCAGCTGGTAAACTGGCTAGGGAATTCTGGGAGTTGAAATTGCATACTTGAAACTTATTGAGGTTCAGAAACCCTGTATTAAAGACACCCCTTTAATTTATTCTTTTGATTTTACCTAAGAAGCCTATTTTGATAATAACCAGCTGAACCTTGCACACTTTCCACTCACATAGAGATAGGTAACCAATAGGTTAATATGCATATAGATTATTATTTTCTCATACAAATGATAAAAATACAGACTTTGCAGGGCTTTCTCATGCAGAGATGGTACTCCGTTCTCTGTGCTTATAATACTGTTGCAGCTTTGACTGCAGACAGATATTTGTGTTGGCTGCTGCTTGTTCTCTCACTGCTGAAATGATAGCCCCCATCTTGGATATAATATGCCACTTGTTCAGCAACGCATCAGCAATCGTTAATGGCTTAAAAGGAGGAATGACATGCAAAATAACATTCTCCTCTTATTGCAGGGTATACTTTTGGGTGAAAATAGTAACAACTGCACATCCTCAGATAAAGAAACAAAACAAATAATCTTTACTCCAAGCTTCCCTCTAGTTGAGAATGAAGCTCCTTTTAAATCAAGGAATATTCAGAAAATGGCTTCAGACTAGATGTGCCAAGGTGTCTTAAATGATACTCGGAGGATCCTTATTCTGCACAAGGCAGCAACTTATTATTTGATTATAGTAGATTCCTATTCCATCATAATCTATCCAGCCCCCTCAGTGGCAGTTAGTCCTTCAAGGTCGTCCAGGCAAGAGGCACAAACAGGAGTAATAGCTCTACTTCTGTTGTAAGTCTGCACACATTTCTCCCTTCCTTTCATTTTAACGCTCCAGACCTCCCAGAAACAGGGAGTAGTTGCTTGTTTCTCCTGACAGAAGCACAGGCCAATTTCATAGGGTGCTGCAGTTCTGCCAGTAACCTGTTGCCAAGCGTGAAGGTCTTTGTAGATTAACATCCACGCTTTAGTTTGCACACAGAAGCCAATGAGCAGCCAAAGCGGAGCCTGCAGTAACAGAGGTTATGGACTCCTCCAGTGATGTCTGGTGGTGAGCATTTGGTCCACTGCATTCTCTACAAACGGAAGCTTCCAGATGGTGATTAAAGGCAGCCCTGTGCATTGCGGTAGTTGAGACAGGTGGTGATATACCTCGCCTTTTGGAGAGACAGATTTTCAATCTCCTCGTTGTTTTAGTTTGCACTTTTTACCAGATGAAGTTTGTGGCCTCTGCGGGTGAGGATTACCGGCTTTTCACCAGCATTGTGTTCACACTTTTGACAACAGTGGCATGAGGGGAGTAAATTGAGGTGAAATTTCTCCCACTTAACCTACAGGTGGAGAAAAGCTTCACCTATTCGATGTTACTTTATTAACAAAGAAGCAGCACCAATAATAATTTTTTTAAAAAAGATAAATTCAGTGGTGTAAAGACTCTTAATTCCTGTAATGAAATAAGTGTCAAGCACCAGGGTAAGGTTACAGGTAGATCTCCTTTAATGATTGCCTTATTTAGTGACCATTTGAAATTATGACAGTGTTGAAAAAGTAACTGTTCTCACATTTGTGACTGTCACAGCATCCCCATGGTCACATAATCAAGGTTAGGGTACTTTGCAACTGGAGGGGGGGGGTGTTTACCACTGTCACAGCATCCTGCAGTCATGTCATTGTCATTTGCACCCTTCATAGCTGTCTTCTGACAAGCAGAGTCTATAGAGGAGCCAGCAGTAAAATCACAAGTCATGGCCATGTGCTGTCTCACTTAATGACTGTGGCAGAAGTGAGGGAGGGATTTCATTGTGGCCCTGTTATGTTTTCCTTAACAACCCTGTTGCTTAGCAACTAAATGAGGACTGTTTCTAGTTTGATAGTAAATAATGCACACTTTGGTTTATCTGGAACCAAAGCAGATTTTATTAGGGAAGGTTTTCCCTGCTCATTCTAGGGCTATTGATGACCAGTTGGATATATATTTATGTGCCCAGTCTTCCTGTGAGGTCTAATGTCAGTCTATAAACCAGAAAATGGGCTGTAAAAGATGTCTGCTAATGCATATTTTACCTTTTTGCGATCCTCTTTCCTGTTTTCTTCCTAGGCTGTCTACAGGTTTCCTGATCAAGTCTGGCATGTGGAGCTCTTGCCCCTCCACCATCAGCTGTATATTCTCTGTGCTGGAGTTGGCATTTATTGCGTGTCCTTGGACTATCAAAGCAGGTAAGGGATGGAATGTGATTGCATTAAGTATTCCAAGCTTCCTCCCTTGCCTAAAATTCTTGAATTAAAGGCTGGAGGGATCACATAGACTAGAACATAGAAGGATAGGGTTGGAAGCCAGGTTCTGCCTGGCTCTATAGAACCAGTAGCTCTGAAGAGCAGTAGACGCAGAACTGGTTCTGTGTCTGCTGCTGTTTGGCCCACCTGCCCACCCAGGCTCTTACCTGACCTTTATTTCCTGCTTTTTCAACCTCAGCTGCTTTGCGCGGCACAACGTAATAACCGAACTGGTAGTAACACCGGTTGAATCCCACCCCTGGTTGGAAGGGGCCTTGGAGGTCTTCTGCTCAATCAGGAGACCCTATACCATTCCCCACAAATGGCAGTCCAGTCTTTTCTTGAAACCCCCCCAAGTGATGGAGCACTCGTAACCTCTGCATGTAAGGATAGGATATATGATAGGATTAGGAGATAGGAGATAGGATAGGATAGGTCTGATATGTTGATCGGAAGTGGCCAATAGAACCTCTTTTGAGCCCACAGAGGTCAGGTGATTCATAGAGAAATCTGATTGGGAGCTTTGGGAATGATCTTGCTGTCGATGTCATCTAACTCCTCCCTTAGGCTGGTCGGGAGCTATGCTTATAATAGGGGATGAGGATGGGGAATGTATGCAAAAAGGGGTTTGAAGGGAGTAAGCAAGAGATAGCAACATGAAGGTGCTGTAAAAGGCATCTCTAAAGTAGCAGGGGGGAGAACTCGGATTCTTTGGAGAATGCAGGATGTTTCCAGAAGGTTGGGAGTTAGGGGCAAGAGGAGCAAAGGCAAGGATACCTTAAGCTTAAGGAGACCTTAAGTTAGGAGAAGAGAAGATGGTTGAAGTTGCAATACAGGGGTGGGTGGGAATTTGACATTTTCAAGAGGAATCACTCACCCATCTCGGTTACTAGATTCTGGGCCAACAGCCATTTTCAAACCATATTCAAGAGCCAAGAAGCACAGTGTAATAAGCACATCTTGGTATTACAAGACATGTGCCACCAACAGCAGCTCGCTGGTCAGAAGTTCAGCAAAAGCTGAATACGCATGGCAAAAGATCTTTTCTGTGTCCATGCTGGATTCAGGAGGGTGTGTTTATGTGACCTTAAACAAGGGATATCACTCAAATCCTGGACCCCAGACCCCCACAAATGAGCAACAAACCCACCTTGCTCAATGTTATACACCCAGTTTTCTGCCAATCAGTCAATCAGAATAGAGCTGGAAGGGACTTTGGAGGTCTTCTAGTCCAACCCCCTGCTCAAGCAGGAGACCCTAATGACTGTCGAGTGTCTTCTTAAAACCTTCAGTGATGAAGCACTCACAACTTTTTACGGCAAGCTCTTCCATTGGTTAATTGTTCTCACTGTTCTCCCCTAGACACATGGAAGGGCTAACAAAACATGCAGTCCTGAGCATTGACTAGAATCTTGGCATTGTGGAGATCAAGGTTTGTCTTTTCCTTTCCCACCGTGCTTGCGTGGGCAGTATCTGTTAGGCAGTGTTGAGCATCAAGGTTTAGCGACCATTTTCTAGACCAGCATTTGTTAAAGTGTGCTCTGAGGACCTCTGGAGGTGCACCAAGACCTTCTTAGGCTCTGTGAAATCAAAATCATTTGCAGATATTAAACTCATTGCAAAACTTTAAAGCAATGTCACTCTTTCTCATTTTTTATTGGTTAAAAAATGTAGGGTTTTTTTCATGAAAAAATTACATCAATGTCTAATAGGTTTAATATTGTTATTTTTACATGCTTCGATGAATAAATATTCCATGGATGTGTCCATTTTAATTTTTTATATGGTAAATGTTGATAGATAAAATCCATAAAAATGATAAGCTCTTTTGGGATTCTCTCTAACTTTTAAGCACAGGAAGAGGTCCCAAGAACAAAAAGTTTAAGAAACACTGGTCTAGACAACCGATTTCCTGATGATTTGCTGGAAACTGTGGTTAGCATCTTCAGAGGCAGGATAACCATTCAAAACATTTGGTGAAACATCAGGAAATCGGTTGTCTAGACCAGGGGTCGCCAACCTTTTGGACCTTAGGGAACACTAAACTCATAATGTTAAATCCCCTGGGAAAATCCCAAAAAAAGTTTGCAGGAAAATTCCCCACCCTGTTTTGCTACCGATCGATCATTCTTTATTTGGGATCGCAGGATACTGTCTCTAGCTCCATTCTCGGGAGAGTCTTTTGGCTTCATGCAAGGAAAGCAGCAGAAGCAGCAGAAGTCTGTCTTTCTCTCCCCCAAACTCTGCCAGAAATGAGTCTTTGCCAGCGCAGCCTCTTTCAGCAGGAGGCTTTGCAGGGTCCCAAAGATTCATTTCTGGTGAAGTTTGGGGGAAAGAAAGAAAGACTTTTGCTACTTTCCTTGCGTGCAACCAAAAGCAGAAGAAGAAAGAAGCAGAAAGAAGCAGCCTGGTGGCCAGGTGAGGCATGTGGGGCGAGTGGGGCAAGTTCCTCCCTCCCCTTTCCCCTCACTACCTCGTGTTGTTCGCAATGCAAGCCTTTTGTTCCCGTGGGCCATGTGGGCGGTGCAGCCTTGTGTTCCCACGCAGCCTGGATTAATTGCTTTGGGGGGTGCTCTGGGGGGTGACATTTCTCTGCGGACCACCGAAATTTTTTCGCAGACCATCAGTGGTCCCCAGCCCACTGGTTGGCAACCACTGGTCTAGACCATGATAATTAAATCCTGAAGCTCAACACCTTCCTGAGGTTGCCTTTCCTTATCTAGTGAAACAGTTAATACCATCACACAACACGTGCAAACAGCAGCTTCATGCCTTGCTGCTGTTAATGGAGACTGGGTCAAGGGGAGCATTCAAATCTCCCTGCCAGCTCCATTGACCCTGATAGAGCATCTCATCTAATGTAGCCTACAGGAACACATTAGAAATCTGCAGGGAGTCCTGTTCTTGGCTCTCACATCTAGGTTGCCCCTTGGCTGTTTGTGTGTTTTTCTGCCATTCATTCTTTTGCCATTCTTTTCCAGGTTCCAAGCAGCTTAAAAAAGAATTCTTATAGGCAAAAAGTAAAAAAGGAATTAAGGGGCTGGAACTTCCCTCCAGAAGTGTTGTTCTGTCCGTCTTAATCCAGCTCTCCCCATTCCTGAATCCAGCTCAGCGAAGCGGATGCTAAACCTTCTGATTTGCCAGTGCTATTTCCGAGTTTTCTCCCTTTGGCTACTCTGAGAGGTTTTTCTTGTTTGCTTTGAAGGTTAGTGAAGCAGACGGATGGCGAGGAGAGCGACTGCTTTTCCAGCATCTTCCCCATGGGCTGTGATGTCTGCGCTCTCCCTGATGCCACACTTTGCACCTTCACGCTGCTCAATGATGTCTTGGTCACCCTTTCCCAAGTCCGGGAGAAGTGGTGCATGAATCTCCACAAACTCCCAGGCCCTGAGAGCCAGGAGAAATTGCCACATCAGCCAGTCAGCCACGTGGACATCACCACCAGCACAAGCAACGATGGCGACATGTCTTTAGCCCACTTCCTCCCGGTGCTCTGTTGCGCATCTGCTCCTGGCGCCAGTGACCATTGGGAGGGGCTTCGCCATTCTGGGGGGTTCGTGCTGGAGGAGCCCCTCTTCAGCCTCCTTTTCGGTGTAGACGCTGCCATGTTAGATTCTCCCATGATCCTCTGTGGCTTCCCCGATGGCCAGTTGTGTTCAGTGCCTTTGAAGGCCCTGAGCTCCCCTGGAGACCACGGCTGGGAAGATTCACCCGTCAAGATCCTTCACCATCTGGAGGAACCAGTGGTCTTCATTGGGGCCCTGAGGACTGAACGGAAATCCCCGGGTGCAGAAGAGACTCCAGCCTATGGAGGCTTGGGTTGTGACTGTGTTGTGGCTTTGGGACACTATGGTAAAATGGTGGCCATCAAGGCCTCTCAAGGAGAAGAAGTCAAAGTCCCAGAGCTCCGGGAATATTATCTACAAGGACCAGTTCTGTGTGCAGCCTGCAGTGGGGGAAGCTGCATGTACTACAGCACCCATTCTGACATCTACGCGGTTGACTTGGACAGCAACACACCTGAGGCTGAAAAAGTGGAGGCTCCAGCAGGGACCCTTCCTTCAGCTGTGTCTCCTGCCAGCTTGAGTATCTGCAGCGTGGTGGCGCTTTCCTTATCTTCCCGGGAGTCAGAAGGTATTTATTAAACCATGAGAACAGGTCTACGGTCTGGAACGGTAGAGTAATCCTACCTACCTGAAGCTCTTGTCTGGATACATCCTATTGAACCTATCAGTACAGGTAGTCCTTGACCAGTCACTTAGCAGCCATCAAAATCATGACCTGGTTCTGACAGTTGCACCCGCCCATCCCCCATGGTTACGAGGCAGCATTTGGGGTGTCTGGTAATACGGATGCCTTCATGGCCGTTTGCAGTGTCCTACAGTCACGTGACCATGCTTTACGATGGTTTTGCCGAAAACCAACACTTCCAGTTTTGGGCAGAAACCACACCACAGCGAAAAAGGGGTTCACTTAACAACCGCAGCACTTAGGACTGCTGTGTTCGCTTAGTGACCGCTGGAAAAAAAAAAAGTAAAATTGGGTCAGTCACAAATGGTTTTATGACCCTTACAATTTACAAGCATAATGAGAAGGCCCCATTAAGGTTGTAACTGTAGAACTACCTACAGTAAATTAGGAAGAGAAACCAATAAGACACGAGGAGGACATAGTGGGGTGGACAGAATGTATCTTGATCCAGGCTCAAGTGCTGATTTGTATTTGCACTTCATTTGCCGAAAATGAATTTGTCCATGGTACAGATAGTCCTCAACCTATGGCCACAATTGAGTCCCAAATTTCCATTACTAGGCAAGACGATGATTGTGAGTTTTGTCCCATTTTAAGATCTTTCTTGCCTCAGTGGTTAAATGAACCCCTGCAGCTGTTATGTTAGTAAAATGGCTGTTA
The DNA here is from genome assembly GCA_009733165.1 of Naja naja. Lineage (NCBI taxonomy): Eukaryota > Metazoa > Chordata > Lepidosauria > Squamata > Elapidae > Naja > Naja naja. The sequence continues at coordinate 142,881,138 of CM019149.1, read as the reverse complement.
AGTGAATCTGGCTGTGAAAAGTGTGAAAAACAGCCATGCCACTTTTTTCAGTGCCGTGGTAACTTCAGATTGTCAGTGAACAAATGATTGTAACTTAAGGACTACCTGTATTACCTGAGAACAAATGGGGATCACATCCAGAAAAGCTCAAGAGAAGATTTTCTTTAACGCTGATCTTTTCTTGGGCCCACAATGCCCTTGACAGAGAAAAAAAAACCCTTTTGTCTCTCCTTAGGTTGGCCAGGGCAGCAACTAAGTATGTTACCATATTGGGCTTTTGAGGTGGCTACATGGAAGAAGAAAGTTGTGTGCTCCTTTGTTCCAACATGTGTCAAAACAATCCCTGAGCTGCAGACTTCAGTCAGGAGACAGAGATTCCTAGTCAATCCATCCTTCAGCTTGTGGTATTGCTGAGAGACCTTGGCAGTCATTTTAAGATTTTATCCAAGATTGGGCAATGTTTGTGTCCAAGGCTGCCTTGAGCAGCTTCCACAGCAAAACACAGGGGCACCAAAGTGAGGTCTTATCTGGGCAATAAGGTCATCACACAAACGTTGTCATGATATAATTATGTCCCAATGTTTGACCCAGTAGATAAATTGCAGCAGGGGAGAGGAGTTATCAGTACCAACATGTGGTCATTTATCCCCAGACACTCATTAGGTGATAACTACAGCTCATGATCATCTAAAGGGGGCGATTACAGGTAGACCTCAACTTACCAGTGGAGTCCAAAATTTGCATTGCGAAGCAAGACAGTGGTTAAGCAAGTTGTGCCCCATTGGACAACCTTTTTTTTTTGCCACCGTTGTTAAACGAATCGCTGCAGTTATTAAGTGAATCCTATGGTTGTTAAGGGAATCTGGCTTTCCCCAGACGTTGCTTGTTGGAAGCCGGCTGGGAAGTTTACAAATGGTGATCCACATGATTGTGGGACAGAGTGCAGCTGTCATAAAATACATGTCGGTTGCCAAGCGACCAAATTTTGATTACAGATCATGGGGATGCTGCTACGGTTGTAAGTGTAAAAACAGGTCATAAGTCACTTTTTTCTGTGCCATTGTAAATTTCAAATCACTAAACGAATGGTTGCAAGTCGAGGATTGCCTTTATGTTGTCTTCACAAATAAGATTCTCCAGTTTTTCCTCCTCTAAGAGAAGTAGAAGTTCTCAAGGTTTTCTTTCTCTCACCCCCCCCTTTGTAATGACGACAACACTCTCTCAGGTCTTAGAGGTAGTGCACCTCCAGCATATTTCCGAGGGATGCCACTATGCCTGTGGACACTCTCTCGTTTGCTTTAAGACTTCCTATACTTCATGAGCTTTTCATTTTTAAAATAAACAAATAGGGATTAATGAAAAACTCTTTTAGGGTGGGGTGTTGTTTTTTTTTTAAAGAGAAGCTGGCATGCTGTAATGTGATGTCACAGGCTCCAGTCCAGCATGATAATTTCCAGGAACATCTCCAGGCTCCAAAAGAACTTTTTAAAAAAAACATAAAAATAAATGTATATGTGGCTGTAGCCTCTTATCTAGCTGCTCACGGAAATGACAGAAGTAAGGAAGGGTTCGTAGAGTGCAGTCTGCAGGAGGAAGAGCTGGCGTACTGGTAAATTGGTGCTTTGTAACCAGTTAGTTCCCCGTGCAGCTATTTTGTGAACGGGCAGGTTGCCCAACTCGCAAGATGTTCACTAAATTCCAAATCTGCCTGTCATCCACTCCAGGCTAAGAGATCCTGGGCTTCTATTCTGGTTTTCAGGTGCAGCGTTCCACTTCAGAATGGCGGGAAGGCATTCTACTGTGTTTCAGAAACTGTCATCTGAGGGGCAGCAAAACTGAATTCATAACTAGATTTCAGCTCTGTGGTTGCCTAGATTGCTTAGCCCCAGACCAGCTAAAAGGTTTTCTTTGTTTTATATCCCGACTTCATTATTTTTATAAACAACTCAAAGCGCGAACATACTTAATACTCTTTCTTTCTCCTATTTTCCCCACAACGATCACCCATGAGGTGAATTAGACTGAGAAGGTCACCCAGCTGGTTTTCAGGCCTAAGGCCAAACTAGAACTCGCCATCTCTTAGTTTCCATCCTGGTGCCTTAATCACTAGACCAAATTGAACTCTTTGTTCCCTTTCCTACCCCTCTCCTTGTTAAGGCCATTTTCTGTGGCTTGTTCATATCATACTAGCCCAGTCAGACAGGGGTGTCTTGATTTGAGGTGAAAGAGCTCAGCCCTTGCAGTTTTGGGAAAGACTGTATGGTGATTATACGCTAGTGTGATAGTTTGTTTTGGGTTTTTGCACAGAGAAAAGCTTGAGGTCAGCTTGCATCAACTCAGCCCCATGAAGAAAACAGGAGGGTAGAACTCTAGTTCAAGAGCTCTGCCTCCTTTTAGCAAAATGGCTCTGAAATGCTGTAACCTGGGGAGGCTAAGCAGTTCGCCCCCTTTTCTTCCTTTCTTGTGCAAAACATTTGCATTGAGCTTGCTCACCATGCCAGAGGCACTCAGATCCTGCATGCAGGAAACAGACTTCTTTTCTAGCAAGGATTGGTGGAGGCCATTTGTCTCCCCCTTGAACACAAAGGAGGGGAAAGGGAGGGGCGGCTGCTCCAGCTACCAACAAGGTTTTAGGAAGCAAATGACTTTGCACCCATCCCTGTCATCGCCGGGATATTTGGCAGGTATGGTGGAAAGGCCTTGCCTAAAGGTGCTGCACTATTTTTTTTGCCAAAAAAAGAACAGAAATGGATAAGAAACTGGGGATGTTTTGTTTGTGTGGACAAATTGTAGTGATGGTGAAGCAGTTTCTGAAAGCAGCAGGGAGGAGATTTAGAATTATGCAGCATGTGAGAAGCTGGCTCTCTGGCCCACTATAAGCTTTATTTTTAGTGCTGCTTTAATTTCTGAGCCGTTAATAGAGTTTTTCTCCTTCAACCTTCTTTACATGCTAATGAGATCCAGCAGCAAGCTTTCTTTTAAAAGGCTCTATTCAGGAAGTCCAATTCTCGGTTCAATCCCAGATCTTGTTGTGGGGGTCAGTTGTCACTACCTCTTCCTTTCCCCAGGGGCTCTTTCTTCTGTTTCTGAACCCTAATTCCTTGCATTTTAGGATGAAATTGTTCTATTCGGAAAGGGTCATTAGCAAGTAAAATGAAGCATTCAACTAGGATAAGGATTCTGGAAGGGAACTTAGCTAGATATAAAGTTGCCCTTCTCTTTCTTCCTGGAAGTAAGTTTTCTGCCTGCCACTTACCCCATTTTCTTGTTCTCCCCCCAACTTTCAGCATCATTTCCCACTCTGATCTTTTGAGGGGGAAGATGGTCTGTCTGCGGTATCTATCTTCTAATTTATATCCCATCTTTATTGTGTTTATAAACAACTCAAGCCAGCGAACATATCTACTGTTCCTTCTTCCTCCTAATTTCCCCACAACAACCCTGTGAGGTGGTTTGGGCTGAAAAAGAGCATGGCCCAAGGTCATCCAGGCTAGATCAGTGATGCTCTCTCTGTGATGTCCTGGTGCCTGGAGGCGGTGCGGGTCTGGATGGGGAGAAATAGGCTCCAACTCAACCCGACCAAGACGGAGTGGCTGTTCTTACCGGCATCTCGGTTTTCCGGTGTTGTTCCATCTTTGGCCATAGGGGGTGAGGTGTTGCCCCCTGTGGATGGGGCGAGACGTCCTTCTGGATTCACAGCTCTCTTCGGAGGAGCAGGTGGGAGCTGTGGCCAGGGGGGCTTTTGCCCAGGTTCATATAGTACGCCAGCTACGCCCTTACCTGAGCCGAGATGCCCTTCGAACAGTCACTCATGCGCTTGTCACCTCTAGGATCGACACTGCAACGCTCTCTACATGGGGCTGCCCTTGCGGACTACCCGGAGGCTACAGCTGGTGCAGAATGCGGCGCTGGCTGTGATGGGAGTATCCCGATACTCCCATGTTACACCCTCCCGCGACCTGCATTGGTTGCCAGTGGCCTTCGGGTTAGCTTCAAGGTGCTAGTAACCACCTATAAGGCCCTAAATGGCTTGGGTCCAGGGTACTTGCGGGAAAGCCTCCTGCCAGTATCATCATATGCCAATCGTCCTGTTCGCTCCCACAGGAGGGGCCTCCTGGTGATACCGTCGGTCAGACATTGTCGGCTGGCGGTTCCCAGGCCTTCTCCGTGGGAGCCCCCGCCCTCTGGAACCATCTCCCTGTGGATCTTCATTTGGCCCCTGATCTCCACTCCTTCCGCCGGGACCTAAAGACTTGGTTATTTCAACAGGCCGGCCTGGAATGACCCGGGTGGGATTTTTTACTGTTTTAATTATTTTAATTAATGTTTTAATGTTTTATTGTTATTTATTCGGACTTGTTATATTTAGTGCTTGTTTTATGTAAATTTGGTCCTGTTTTATTGTTAGCCGCCCTGAGTCCTTAGGGAGAAGGGCGGCATACAAGTCGAATAAATTATTATTATTATTATTATCCAGCTGGTTTTCATGTCTTGAACTCACAGTTTCCCAGTTTCCATATGAAGCATTGGCCTCTGGCAGCAAACAGTTTGGGATCTTGCTTTTGAGTGAGAAACGGTGAAGAAGCAGCAGCTGCCGCCATCTTTTTCTTCTGCTGCCTTTTCTTTGGTCAGCCCTGAGTCCGCTGTGTTTCTTTTTCACTCTCCAAGCCTCTTCTGGGGCCACCTATTTTCTCTGCCCCCTGGAGTAGGGGAGTCTACAATTGCTTTGTTTGCTCCCAGCATGAGTGTGCTGGTGACTGAAGTTACTTTCTGTGCATAGAAATTAATCTTAGCTCTTCCAGGACAGGCTGAGCAATGTTCTCTTCTTGCAGTTCTTTTTGCAGGCCGAGAAGAGTTATCCATAGGTTAATACACGGGCAACCCAAATCCAAGCTGGATGAACACCCACACCAATATGCCACCATCCATATATGTACAACATAGCCAGTCCACTTTTTATTCCCCGTTACCTCTTTAATTCTCCTGTGATCTTCTTTGCCCCTGTTCAACTTCCTCCCTCCAATGCAAAATATTTTCTATCCTCGGTCCCCTTTCCGAGTTACTTTTTATCTTTTTCCTGTATAGGTGGGCACGTTTCCAGATAAAACACTGTGCTGCAGCCACCTGCCGTTTTATTGTAATAAATGTGGTGGCGTTGTGGTTTAATTGGCAACATGCCTGCTTCTCTTCTCTCTCTTGTGAAAAGGAAAGATTCTTTTGAATATCTGGTGCAGCAGGGATATTGAGGGGCATGTGCACAGTCAGAGACAGTGGTATTTCAGCTTTTTGTTGCATCATGAAAGCTGTCTTCCAAATGCTGGTTAGATTGCCCATTCTTTCCCTCTCTAAGGTCATGTAACTAGAACCTCCAAACCAGCACAGTTGTTCCAGAGCTTTTAAAGACAGATGGTTCTAAGTCAGTGTTTTTCAAACTTGGCAGCTTTAAGATGTGTGGACCTCAGCTCCCAGAATTCCCCAGCCATCATGTTTGCCTGTTTGGAAAAACTGAAGAATTGTTATTTTGTGAGGGGGGGGAGTATTACATGTGAAAGTACACATCCCTCATAGTTTGAACATGTATATCCTCGACCTACAACAACAATTGAGCTCAAAATCCCTCTTGCTAAGCAAGACAGCTGTTGAGTGAGTTTTGCCCCATTTTCCAACCTTTCTTTGCCACCTTTGTTAAGTGAATCACTGCAGTTCTTAAGTTTGTAACATGGTTGTTAGGTGAATCCGGTTTCCCTCTTCATTTTGCTTGTCAGAGGTGACCATAGGACCCCGGGACACTGCAACCGTCATAAATATGAACCAGTTGTCAAACATCCGATTTAGATCATGTGACCATGGGGAATGCTGCAACGGTCGTAAGTGTGAAAAATGGTCACAGATCACTTTGCAGTGCTGTTGTAATGGTCACTAAATGTATGTTTGTAAGACGAGGATTATTTGTATTTATTGGGGTTTTTTTTTTATCCCACCTTTATTACTTCAAGGCATACATACTACTCCATCCCCTTATTTTTCCCACTACAACAACTCTGTGAGGTAGGTTGGGCTGAGAGAAAGTGATTGGCCCAAGGTCAACCGACTTTCATACCTAAGGCGGAACTAGAACTCACAGTTTCCTGGTTTCTAGGCCAGCACCTTAACCACCACACTAGACTACACAAATACAAGGAGTTCACGGGTTTTAAGAGCAGTGACATTTATTTATTAAATTTCTAGGTGATGCTTGTAGGGGAGGTGCAAGACATTCCATAGGAGGTGGATCAGGACAAAAACTAAATCTGATTTCATTTACTTTTGAATTAATTTAAAATTAAATTTTATACAATTATCCTTCCATTGAGTGACATTAAACATGGTAATATGGGAGCCATTTTGGAGGTCCTTGATGAAGGCTCTCTAGGGCTCTATGTAACTTCAAGGTCTGTTTCCCTGATCTATTGATGGGGAGGAGGAATGAAATCTTCCCCATGGTGTTAACTCTCTTCTCTGATTCTCTCCTCCTCTTCTGCGTTGCCACCATGCTCAGGAGAATCTGAACTTCTGGCTCTCTCCGCCAAAGGCCGCCTCATGACGTGTGGCTTGTGCAGCCCAGATGATACACAGCCGCTCAAGATGAACGCTGACAAAGCTGGGCAGAGGATCAAAGAGCTGCTGTCCGGGATAGGCCATGTCTCTGAAAGGTAAGAGATGGGGTCTCTGTGAATAGCATCCCTGCGTGTAGAGTACACATTTGGCACTTTTATGTGTGTGGCTTGGGAAGCTCACAGGGAAGCATTTGCTAATGCCACCTGGATTGTCCTGCCTGAGCAGCCTTTTCTGGCACAAGGATTTGATGCTAAACCCTGCAGTGGGGATGGAAGGGTGAGCCGCAGTATGCTCAGTTAATGGGCAAGGCAGGAAACGTGGCAGTAGTGGCTCAATAAGTGAAGATGAAAGCTAGGCTCAAGGTTGACTCATCCATCCTTCCGAGGTGGGTAAAATGAGGACCCAGATTGTTGGGGGCAATAGGCTGACTCCGTAAACCGCTTAGAGGGGGCTGTAAAGCATTGTGAAGCGGTATATAAGTCTAAGTGCTATTGCTATGCAAGAGACTCTGTTTGAAGTAGCAGTGGAACTGGAAGAAATGGAGGCCTAAGGGCTTCTGGAAGAGTAGTATAGGTAGTCCTCAACTTACAACCACAATTGAGCCCAAAATTTATGTCGCTTAAGTGAGAAATTTGTTAGGTTTTTGTCCCATTTTACGAATTTTCTTGCCACGATTGTTAAGTGAACCGCCGTAGTTGTTAAGTTAGTAACCTGGTTGTTAAGTGAATGGGGCTTCCCCTTTGACTTTGCTTGTCAGAAGGTTGCAAAAGGGGAATCCCATGACTCCGGGACCTTGCAACTGTTATAATGAATCAGCTGTCAAGCATCCGAATGTAAATCACGTGACCGTGGGGATTCTGAAACCGTCGTAAGTGTGAAAAATGATTTAAAAGTCCCTTTTTTTCAGTGCAACTTTGAACAGTCACTAAATGAACTGTTGTAAGTCGAGGACTACCTGTAGATGCTCTGCGGCTTGCATTGGAAGTTCTCCTTGAGAACCAGCCTGCAGGCTTCAGCGAAGGGTGGAAGTGAGTCCAGTGCCAACACAGGCCCTCCGGTCACTTGGCTGAGCCTTCAAACAAAACCACGCAAAGGGCCAGCAGTTTCCAACATCTTCTGACCTGCAGGTTTCCCACTGCATATCTTGTCTTTCGCCTGTGAATTTCTTAGGCAGTTTTTACCACCAGTATTATTCAGCGTTTCCTTCTCTTCTGATACCTGCAGAGTGTCCTCCCTAAAAAAAGCTGTGGACCAAAAAAACCAAGCTTTGACCTGCCTGAACCAAGTGATGAATGTGAGTGCAGCTTTGCTTTCAAGCCAGAATGGTCCGAAGCCCATCACTTGCACCACCGCTGCTCATTGGAGCCACATGCTGGTTCAGGACACCTTGACAATCTCCTGCATCTTGGAAAACTCAAGCGAATGGAGCCTGGAGCGGGGCTGGACCTTCTGTGTCCAGCTTTTCGCCAACTCCTGTGACTTTGAAGAAACCACTTCGGATTCTGCCACCACCTATACCTTCCCTATAGACCAGCTTCTTCCAGGGAACAAGACAGAGGTGACCCTTCCAGTCAGCCCCGCCGAAGGCTCCAAACTGAACCTGCCTTTCACGGTCTCCTGCTCCCTCTACTACAGTTTGCAGGAGATCTTAAGCACCGTTTCTGAGTCTACTGAGCTTCTGGACGACCTCTTTTCAGATGATTCCCCTGGACTTGCCCTGGACAGAGAAGGCATCTGCCTGCCCTTGAGGGAGGACACTATTGATCTCCTGCAGTGCCTTCGCTTGGATGACAACAAGGGAATGTCTGAAGCTAGCCCACCTGCTGTGGCCATTTCTGTCCCTGGGGATCCAGTGGAAAACTTCTTGAAGTTATCTCTCAAGAGCATGGAAGAGAATGATGAGCTTGTCCCAAAGGGATTGAGTATCATTGATGAAAATTACTTGGCTCCAACTGTAGCTTCCATCAAGGTATCCTCTGAACTGCTGAGAACATCCTTGAAGGACTTCCGTGAAGGTGCGTGTTACCTGTGAATACTTTTAAACTCCCTGTCTTTTGTCCTCTCCTTGCCTTTCATTAGGTTTAGCACCTCCAAGGCCCACCCGTCTTGACAGCTCCCATGGTCTGTTTGCCCTGAAAAGAACAGTGTCTTTTGTTTGCAAGGCAGCTGTTGTGAGAGACTTGGGAGGTCTTGCTTGTCAATGGACCAGTTAATAACGTTCTTGGCTGAGTTATGTGATGATGGAACTTCCTGTAATTTTGTTTTCTCTCTCTCTCTCACACACACACACACACAACAACACACACACAACAAACACACACAGAGCACAATTCTAAAAGAAGGGTTGGGGCTCCGTGGCTCTGCAGATGTTGCTCCACAACCAGCCAACACGGCAGTGATGAGGGATGCTGGGAATTGCAAGCCGGTAACATCTGCAAGGTCCATGTTTCTCTAATCACGGTCTTACAGAATCTTTACAGAATCTTCCCCAGATTCAGAGAACGTCAAACTAATAGACTGAAAGCCAGCAATAAGCCACCTTCGTGTTTTAATGAGTATTCCACCATCAAAAAGCCTGCAAATGACTCCCAGATCCTTTGAGTTAGCAGGGGACAGTGTTGCAGCCAAACCCTGTGACAAAAGCTGGATAACTTTCCTCTTGGCAATTAAAAAGAATGCAAGTAGTGCTCCATGCTCATGAGCAAATCCTCATTTCCGGCTAATCCTGAAAATTAATTTCAGCCCAGACTAGAGTGGATGCTTTGCCAAGACAAGCAGTAAAGTGTTTTCAAAGGATACTTAAAATTTTTATATTTATATGATTTGGGGTACACATTTGCACAATGGTTTTCAACAAGGTAGTGTTGCAGGGAGGAAGATGGCGAGAGTTGGAATATTTTGCACGAATTGCAAGCAGTGATAGACAGGGATTGTAGATATTTCCTTCGTCACTGGAACAGAGATCCAATACCTATCAGCAGTCTAGGTTTTTAGATCTGTGTGTTTAAATATATATTAAAAAATTGGAGACTGCTCCTCTCACTCATAGACAACTTGGGGGGGAGGCTTCAATTAAAACATAAAATCATTGTGTATCTTTTTCTAAAAAGTCCACTGGGATTCTTTTATTTATATCATCGTGACCTCAGATTCCTAAAGGTGGACCCTTATATTCAACAGGATATAAGACTATCAGTTCATAGCATCTTTATTATGATGTTACCTATGTCCTAGATTTATATCTTTGGAGATTCTCAGTCATCCAGGTCACGGTTGTCCCAAAGATGCTTTTTTCAAAAGGAAACTGGACTTTCTTTTTCCTTGAAGACATTTCGCTTCTCATCAAGAAGCTTCTTCAGTTCTGATTAAATGGTGGAGGATTTAAGGGTTTACATTCCTTGCAGCCATATGGTTGATAGCACTCTTTCTGGGAGTGGAACACAGATAAACCTCCAAGTGACCTCAAGTGACTCTCAGAAAGAGTGCTAACCCTTTGAATGCAAGGGATATAAATCCTCCCATCCACCACCATTCAGTCAGAACTGAAGAAGCTTCTTTGAGTGAGAGGCAAAAAGTCTTCAATGAAAAACGAAGTCTAGTTGCCTTTCGGAAAAGCATCCTGGACTTAGAGACTCTTAGGTATGTTTGGAAAGCCAGTAGGAGAATCGGGGAGTGTCAACCTGGTGTCCCCAGGGATCCTCATGCTCTTCAGGTAACAAAGATTCCCCTTCTTTTGTTCTCTTTGCCCAGACGTGTCGCTGTGCTGTGTGGTGCTGCGATGGCTGCTGGCTGAAAACGCCGAAGCGGATGCTCTTCGGAGCCAGGAGGTGGCAGTCATGCAAGGCCTGGCCCCAGATGGAGGCAAAGTGCAGCTGAACATCCGAGAGGCAAGGCAGGAGTTGTAATTGGGCTGTGAAACTTTGACTTCGGGTTATGCTGATTAGATAGGTTTGTTGTCATGGAAACGGCTCGCATATAGATTTTATGTGAAAGTAAAAAGTTGAGCGGTTTGTTATTATCTTACTCTACTGCGCTAAAGAAAGAGGTCAATGCTTCTCTTTCTTTTTTTCCCCCCCTTTCCCCTACACTTTTTTCTCTTTCCTTTTTCGTCCCCTTATTTTTCCACTATTTTCATTTTGTTAGCCTTAGAATTAACTGCATTGTCACTTTGACTGTACACTAATCGGCATACATTAAAATGAAATTTCGTTGCATACAGCTCCCAAAGGATCACCACCTCCCATACACACTACATAAACGTGACAAAATACATAACATACATACATGCATACTGTGCAGGCAAACATACATGTATTTTACATTTTGATAAACAAATAACAAATTAGGAACTTGGGTTGTAATTGAGCCGGCATTAGAGGGAAGCGGAGGGAGAGGAGATCCTTCCTGATGCAGAACTGCATTTCGCTCAGTGTGTGGAGATCAGCATGATGGCCCCAGATGTGATGCGGTTTGTAAAGATCCATTTAGTAACCCTGAGTGATTACAAACACTCTCGCTTCTTGCTTGTCCCCTTTTATGGGCCACATGTGCTCTTGTCTTGCTACGTGGCGCATAGAATAACAGGTTTGGAAGGGAGGTCTTTCAGTCCAGTGGTCCCCAATCTTTCTGGTTCTGTGGACTAGTAGTGGTGGCAGCAGTGGCAACATGCCCACCATTTGCACAAATGCATCTTTGCACGGGCACACATTCACCTGGCATTTGCACGAATGTAGCTTGGACCACACATGCTCGCTCGCTCACCACTTGCACAGCCTGATTCCCAACAAGCCAGGGGCCGGTACTGGGCCACGGATCAGATGTTGAGGACTCCTGTTCTAGTCCAACCCCCCCCGCAGGAGACCCTATGCCATTCCGGACAAATAGCACACTCTGGGCAGTTTACAATGTAAGTGTATTTCCCCCAACAATCTGGGTCCTCATTTTACCAACCTCGGAAGGATGGAAGGCTGAGTCAACCTTGAGCTAGTCAGGATCGAACTGCAGGCTGTGGGCAGAATTAGCCTACAACACAACCAAACTTGGCTTGCAACCAAAATTGAGCTCGAAATTTCTGTTGCTAAGCAAGACAGTTGTTTAGTGAATTTTGCCCCATTTTACAACCTTTATTGTTAAGTGAATCACTGTTGTTAAGTTAGCAACATGGCTGTTAAAGGAATCTGGCTTCCCGCTTCACTTGGCTTGTCAGAAGGTCACAAGAAGTGATCTCATGACCCCAGGACACTGAAGCCATCCTAAATACGAGGCAGTTGCCAAGCATCCAGAATTTTGATCATGTGACCACGGGGATGCTGCAGTGGTTGTAAGTGTGAAAAACGGTCACTTTTTTCAGTGACGTTGTAACTTCAAACATTCACTGAATGAACTGAGTCGAGGACTACCTGTATATAAAATTTCCATTCTAATTTTCGCTACAGGCCAAACTGCATGCTACAAGCTTAAATGCAATGGAACCTTTTCAGTGAACTGGAAAAACCACTTTGGGAGGAGTGCGTTGACTCTCCTTTCATTCCAGTGACATGCTCTCCAAGCATGCTACCTTAGCTTAAATTGGGGGCATGAATCATATAAATGAATAAATTTGGGAAAGGGATATTGTGCTTCCAGACAAAATAGCTCAGACTATGGAAGAAATTTTTTAAAAATGCGTATAGTAGTTACATGCTTAAAATGCTGTTTGGCCTTCAGTGCTCTTACATAAGGTGCAACCCTATGCTCTTCCTCTCTTTCTTTCCTCTTTGAGTGTCAGTGGTGTGGAACAGTGATTATTTTCCCCTGTCAAATGAAAGCCATTTTTTTAAAAAAAGAAAAAAGATTGACACTTCCTTACTCTCAGTTTCGCTGCTCGGTGAAACCGGTGGCAGTGACATCCTTGTTTTCCTCCCAGGTGACTGTCAGTGACCTGAGCCCAGCAGGTCCTATCCAAGCTGTGGAGATTGTCATCCAGGGCTCTCCACTGGCGAACATGTGTCAGCTGCATTATGCTGTGGTTCGGCGCATTCAGGTATGTGCTGTGGCAGAGTGAAGGTAGGCAGGATGTTTGCCTGTTATATCCTGAAAACTTCAGTTGCACAAACAAGATAGGGGTTTAGGTTGCAATCCAGCAGGAGCTGGGGCTGCATGGAATTTTCCTGTTGCCTTGTCCCAAAATCTGGGCTGATTTGTGAAATAGTCTAGTCCTTAAGAGAGAGGAAGCCCCATAGACTTCCTCTTTCTTAAGAAAGGGGACGAATATTCTATGGTCCTCATGTTAAGAAATAATTATTTTTGAGGGTTTTCTCCCATCATCCACCCAGAGCTACCTTGCAGAGGGAGATGGCAGCATAAAAATGTAATTTTAAAAATCATGTAAGTACCCATGGGAACAGAAGCAGGTGTTTTGTTTGAAGTAGGCCTCTATACTGCTGGGAGTGTGTTATGGGTTTTTACTGTGAACCCATGAAAGAACTCCTCTTTACAATTCTTGCATTTTGGGGATGATAAAGGAAATATAAACTTTGACACATCATTTGGGAGAGCAGGAAACCCAAAGGTGCTAGGCCCGATCCTAGTTTAGAAGTTTGTTAGGCCATCACCACATTCGAAAAGCACAAGGGGTCAGATTTGAAGACCTAGTCAGATTTCTTACCTTGCCCTAGCATTTATTTTCTTGATTTCACTCATTTACATACTCTGTTCATTCATCAGTGGGTAATAACAGAATGAATAAATAACAGTTAGGACCAATAGCTAGAATTACAACATCAAAACAGTGAGGTAAAATGCCTTTAAGTATACATAAAAGTTAAATGGTGTCAATAGCAAAGCATGGCTCCTCGGAAAGGAAAGATAGAAAAGATGGCTATGTTCCATTTTTTTTTCTCAAAGCATGACAAAGAAGAAGCCAGCTGGACCGATTTGGGGAGGAAATTCCAGGGTGTTGACAACACCACCAAGGACTGTAGATGCTTCCCCTATTTAATTCCAGGCAGGCTTCCTTTTGGGGGTAACACACAAACAAGGCCCTTGTCTGCAGAGCACAGAGCCTGGGTGGGACCATATGGAAGAAACCATTGCTTCAGACAATGGTTTAAGCAGTCCTGTTTGTTTTGATCTGATTAACACAGGCTCTGGTTTTGGAACAAGCTTCCCAGGATCCTTCTCCCCCAGATATCCGAGTGCAGTATCTCCAACAGATCCAAGCCAACCATGAGGTAAGCAGCTACCCAGACTCAAGGCACTGGAGGAAGCAAGTGTGCACTTCGTTCAAGATGGCTGTGGGAGAACTTCAACCACCTGCCTTTGAGTGAGCTCTGTGATTTCAGAGTACAGGTCGTCCTTGCTTAACGACTCTTACTGGGACTGAAGTTTCTGTCACTAAGCAAAGTGTTGGGTTAAACATCTTACGACCACACTGCTTAGCGACAGCAGTTCCGGTAGTCCTGGTTGTTAGGCAAGGACTGTGCAGTCATTAGGAGAGGGCCTCAAACTGTTCCTGTCCTGCTGGCTCACCTCTTTCAGTTCGCCCACCTATCTATCTGTCTCACCTCCATCTCTGCCCTTTTGGCGAGGGACTGGAGGAAGAAGATCAGAGGGAAGGGCAGCAGGGGTAGGTGGCAATGGCGGAGTGCAGGGCAGCCAAAAGGGCAGAGATGGAGGGTGGGGGGGACAGGAAATAGAAGAGCTGAAGTGCACACTGCAGTTGTAAATGGGACCAGGCTGCCAAATATCCAAATTTTGATCATGTGACTGCAGAGGCACTACGACAGCTATAACTTCAAGGACTGGTTGTAACTACCATTTGTTCAACTCCACCTTAACTTTGAATGGTTGCTAAACGATAGGCAAGGACTGCCTATACAGCCTTCCACACTTGTTTTTATTTATTTATTTATTTATTTATTTTATTCATATTTATATGCTGCCCTTCTCCGGAGACTCAGGGTGGCTTACAATGTTTGGAGCACAACCCAATGTGCTCAGCAATAGCCTTCATTCCATTGTATATGCCTGCTTATTACTAAGCGGCATTTTTGCAAAGTCAGCTTATTGCCCCCAACAATCTTGGGTCCTCAGTTTACCTACCCCAAGAGGATGGAAGGCTGAGTCAACCTTGAGCCTGGTGGGATTCGAGCCTGCACTAATTGCAGGCAGCTGGAACTAAGTGCTAGGCATTTAATAGCCTGCACCACCAAGGCTCCTTTAGCTACTCCATTGGAATTGGAAAGGCTGAACCATCTTCAGAATCTGGCTTGACGGAACCAGTGAGGGAATGGGTTTATGGCTTGTTTCATAGTTTTTATTTATTTATTTTGTCAAGCGATTATAAGAGAACAGGTATAAGTATAAACATAGTTATGAATACATGAAATGGATACGAATAAGAAAAAAAAAGAAATAGGACAGGGACGGTAGGCACATTGATGCGCTTATGCACGCCCCCTACAGACCTCTTAGGAAAGGGGTGAGGTCAATAGCAGACAGTCTAAGGTTAAAGTTTTTGGGGTTTGGGGAAGAAACCACAGAGTCTGGTAGAGTATTCCAGACATTGACCACTCTGTTGCTGGAGTCGTATTTCCTGAAATCAAGTTTGGTGCGGTTTACCTTGAGTTAGTTGTTGACTGCCTCACCCAGTCTGAAATCAGCTGTGTTTATTCTGTTCATGTGTTCCATAATTTGATTAGTGATATCATTCTTTCCTTTCCTGCCTTAGCCCAGAGCTAAAAGCAGACATTCATATAAAGCAGGACCTGCTTTATATGATTTCACAATGGAACCTTTTATGCAACTGGGGATTTCACTTGAGGGTTGAGTTTTGTCTTCTCACTTTTCTCCCTGTCCCCAATCGTGGAAATACACCCTGGGTTTATATAGAGCTTCTGAATAGCTCTGCTCCCTCAGGACAAGCTGCATTTTAATCCAGCACCATGTTTCCCACAACAGCCAATAAGATGCCTCTGGTATGCTCACAGGCGTGAGACAGAGACACACCCTTCTTGCAGCTATTGCTGTTGTTGGTGATGTCAGTTTACCAGACTTCATGTTAGCAGACTCTGGACGTAATAGATAAAACATCTTACTATCTCACGTATGGATAATACCATTTTATCCACGTGCAAACTCAAAAAGATTTACATTTAATGTTGTTTAGAGGCAGTCCTTGATTTTTGACTACGATTCAGACTGGGACCCCATCACTAAGCGAGGAGGTCATTACATGAGTCACACCCAGTTTTTCAAGCTTGTTGTGGTCATTAAGTGAATCACATAATCATTAAGCAAACCCAGTTCCCCGCATTGACTTTGCTTGTGAATAGATGATTGTGAAGGTTGAAATGGTGATGGACACTTGGTTCTGGGATGCTGCAACCATTGTAAATACATTTTGGTTTGTCAAGTGCCTGAATTTTTGAGTGCAAGGACTGGTCTCATCAATCTCTTTTTCCACTGCTGCCATAACTTTGGTCGCTAAATAAATGATTGTAAGTTGGGGATTACCTGTATTTTGTCCTCACAACAACAGTAGCGAGGTTGATTGGGCTGAAAGACAGTGACTGACTGGATTAAAATTCCTCAGCAGTTGATATTTTGAGGCCTGCTTTCCCCAATATCTGCTCTTGGATCTAATACCCTTAGATCTGTCCTTGATCAGTTTACCCTCTCTCATTACAGACCGCCAGCTAGTGACCCTCACCACATCTTGTAATAGATTTCACAGATTAATTATGCGAATAACATATTCATTCTGAGCCATCTGTGGCCTACGTGTAGCCACTGAGTTCATTTCTGTCCAGGCCATTAAATTCTAGCAGCAGATTTTAGAATTGATGTTCTCAGCTTAAAGATATTCTTAACTTTTTACTGTAAACCAATATTCATCCAGAAAAGTTGGAGGGAGAAGGAAAGAAATCCAGTGTATAGCATCCTCCCCCAGTATAAACTGATGAGAGGGATAATTTAAAACCTCACCAGCACAGCTGCCAAGGGTTTCCCCCACAAAGATAATGATAATTTGCTATAACTCTGATAATTTGCTGTAACTCTGGACTCCCCTAATTTGTCCAAATGAGGAGGGGGTTTTTTTTGCTTTCTGTTTGGAAGGGATTCTTTCAGCCCAGCTGTAGAAAAAAAAATAGAAAGGAAGGTGCTTTGAGTCTTCCTGTATGAAGCCCTGACCATTACAAACTGCCAATCCTGAAACACAGAAGAGCTGCAGAACCACACAGTCTTGTGTAGGGAGAAGGATTCAATGGGAAATCCTTCTTTTGAATTGAATATGTATAGTCCTCACTTAACTAGCACAGGTGGGACCAGCAACTCCATCGCTAACCATCATGGTCATTAAGCAAGATATCACGTGACCACGATTTCTCTTTTTATTTCTGGCTTCTCTGTTGACTCTGCTTGTCGTAAGCCAGCTGTGAAGCGCGCAAATGGCGATCACATCACAAGATGCGAGGACCAATCATAAAGTTACATTTTAGGCACCATCGTAATTTTAAATGGTCACTAAATGGGGCAGTCGTTAAAGTGAGAACCATCTGCATGATGTGTCAGTCTGTATCCCCAGATTCTAGGTAGTGTATAAAAACGTCAAAGCAACCTGTATAAGAAAACATCCTACCTTCCAAAACAAAAACCTCTAGTATTCCTCCCCACCCCCACAAACCTACAAAAGAAGAAAAAATGGCAGACCAGCCACTATTAAGCTTTGGAAGCCCATCTGCATGAAATTATTTTCACCGCTTTGCAAAATGTTAGCACCCAACGGGCCGGTTCCATCTTCGGAGGCGACATGTTGCAGAGCGAGTAGGACACATCAGAAAAGACCTGTGGTGGGGCTGCCAGACATTGAACCCTAGCCCTCATTAGATGAGAGGACAGGCAGGAACGTCCCCTGCTGAGCATAGGACAATGCCATAAGGAGCTTTATAGGTAACCAATAGAATGCCTGAAGAATAGGAACTGCATTGGAACTTCCAGGGCGTCTTCGAAGGGCAGCCCCAAATAAAGGGCATTGTAGAGGTCTGGCTGTGTGGGGAAGGAGGGCTTAGAAAGCCATGTTCTTTAGTTGGGCATGAAGCTGCCGGCAAAGGCAACCATTTGGGGACAGCTTGTTGATCAGTCCCTGTTCCAATCAAGGAGAGAAGCAGAACTAAGGTGAAATTTCTTGAATTAATCAGTGGGATGATTAGTAATAATTCCAGAAGTTGTGAATGCTCCAACGCTGGGGCTTTTAAGAAGAGACTGGACAGCCATTTGTCTGAAATGGCTTGAGCAGTAGGGTAGGACTAGAAGAAGACCTCAAAGTCCCTTTCAGTTCTATTGTTCCCTTCCGTTCACAAGAAGCGATAATTCTCCACAATGATCTTTTTGGCACGGCATGGATCGAAAGAGGTCAAATGTAGGATCTAGCCTTTTAGAGATCTGCTCATTTTGAAGCCCACAGTTGCCCCTAAGTTCTCCCCAGTGCTTTCAGAAATGCCCAAAGCCTTTTGTTTTATCAAAACATAAAGGTCTTGTCCCTGATTTATTCCGTCCATTACATCAGGGACACACACACACACACACACACACACACACACACACTGCTCTTGATGACATTGGATGATGGGCTTCCTGCCTGAGGAAGAGGTTGGACTACTATAGAAGACCTCCGTGGTTCCTTCCAACTCGTTATTCTGTTATTCTGTTCTGTTAGATGCTGTTAAAGGAAGCCCAGTCCCTCCGGGATAACTTGTGTCTGGGGAATGATTCGGATGCAACAGTGGAGAAGCTTCTTCATGTTTACCAGCAGCTACGCAACCCCAGCCTTGTGGTCCTGTGAGTGTCAAGCAGCGGCACCCTTTGGAGGATCCCACTGCCGCCTCTGCCCAGAGCTGGTGGATGAAGGGAGCAGCAGGCTGTGCACTTTCTGGACGGGAGGCTGAAGCAGAGGCGTGGCAGAGAAGGGGTGGAGGATCCCAACAGGCAGACCCTGGCTCCTCTGGAGACTGAAGGATCAGGGGCCAAGCTTTCTCCTGCAATCCCTAATCCCCTTCCCTTTGAACACAACTAGCTCCCCGCCCTCCCTCCCTCCCTCCCTCCCTCCCCTAGGCTCCGTGTTTTTGCCCACCCTGGACGGGCGCCTGGTTGCATTGTGACGCTCTCACACGCAGGCAGGTGGTCCAGTCCTTGTGTGCACGTGTGTGCAGAGATGCCCAGGTGCATGTATGTAATTTGGATGGCTAGCCAGGCGCTCTCATGGCTGAGGGTGGTGTGTTGTGGATTGCCCTCGATGTCGTTAGTTTAGCTTTTCTCGCTTTTGGTGGCCCTTAACGTTGCTGTGGCAGGCAAGTCTGGTGAGTTCTCGGTGGGGAAGGGAGGGGGAGATTTTGCTGGAAATGCAACGCCTTTTGGTTCATTCCAAGCAGAAGCCGCAGCCACTACATCACCCCCACCCCCACCAAAGGGCTACGCTTCTAGCTGTGTCACATTTTTTTTTCAGAAAACACTGTGGAAAAACAGGCTGTCACATACCTAGGTAACTCAGGGGGTGCTCTTAGTACGGCATCCCTTTTTCTAATGGGACATTTTGCTCCTTTTTCCAATATGTCTCCTTTCTATAAACTACTTGCTTGTCAATTTCCAAGGCAGAGACTCCTGCAGACTTGTGTATATGTGTGTTCTAAGACTTCTTTTCTTCTCAAGGGACTTGTATTGATGGGGAAATGTCCAGTGTTTTGTCAAGCTGTTAACTCCTGGGATAGCCCTCCCTTGCTGGGAAATCCAGTCTCCCCTTCTCCTTCTTCCCTCCCCTCCCCCTGACAGTCCCTTGGCAGCTTGGGGGCTTTGCCCGCTGCCTCCCTGCTGAGCTAATGCAGCATCTGTTTTAAAAGCGGCCTCCTCCTGATGAATAATTGAACAGCCGCACTACCGGCACTCACTGGCTGGCACTAAAGGCCATTAGGAAGCACACCATTGCTCAGGGGTGAAGGCTGCCGTGCACTTTCCTCTTGTCCAATCTGGAATAATTGATGTCGTGGCTGCCCTCTGCCCTCGGTGAGAATCCTCACCTTGAATCCTGGAGCTCTTTCGAGGCAGATGGGGGCTGCCTATCCCCATGCGGCCCTTTCCCTTATACTTACCAGGTCAGCCTGAAAATTTTAAAATGGGGGTGGGGAGAACTGCTACCACCCACAGGGGGAATGCTTGCTTTGTGTTTGGGAGACTGTCCACAGCCCTGTTTCCTGAATCTTAGGATGCCCCTCGCCTGACCTTTCCTTCCCCAATAGAGGCAAGGGCCGGGATGTCCAAACAGCAGCAGCTGAAGCTTCCTTGAGGGAGCCCAGGGTTTTTTGGGTTTTTTTGTTTGTTTGTTTTTTACAGAAGCTGCACTTTCCCCCTGCTTACCTAGCCTTGTCGGGCTCCATAAACACACTTACACACATCTATGTAATTAACCTTCCAAAATGAAGGTTAAGCGAATCTTTGCTGTCCAAGGCTTGGGAATAGGTATTGAGCGAAAGGAGGAGATATGCCGCTGCTTCCCCAACCCGCCTTTTCTAAATTTCTCATAATATGTTGGAATTCAGGGAGGATGCCCCTGCTCCTCCTTCACCTGAACCCGTGTGATCATGGAGTGCTCCACCAGCGGCACTTGCAAGGATTGTGGTGGGTGGGCAGGCAGATCAGCTGTGTGTCTGAGTGAGAAAAAGCAGGGAACCCAATAGAGAACGGTCCCAACGCCCCTCTTTGGAAAAGTTCAGGTTTCAGTTAGGGACAGCGCTTGTGTGGCCTGCGATTCCCTGCTCCAGGGTCTTTGCCTCCTGCTCAGCAAGTCCTGAGTGGGAGAATTGACAGGTCCGGGGTCTCAGCCTCCCTGCAGTGCTAGCCTAATTGGACGCCGGCCAACGACCATTCAGCGCTGAACCCATACAGAGAGAGTCCACCCCTCCCCAGCTCCATAAGGAGCAGGAATTGGCTTTACAGACCATCTCTGCTTGGAGAAATCGTAGCTGGTGAGTTAATGAAGCTGGAGAACCCAAGGAGAGAAACCAGAAGTTCCTAGTCACTGCTAGGAGGAGGGGGAGGGGGAGGCTACTCCCAGGGCCCCAGCTGGGATTGTTTTGCTCAAAGAAATAGGAAGTCAAGTCCAGACAAATCAAGTCTCCAGACTATCCATCACAGAATTCATCCTGGCACTCAAAATACAATCTCAGGATCTTGGTCAGAATGCGTGACTCCCCACCTCGTTTCCTTTCCTAGAAAGTATCCTATTTGTTTATCATCAAGAGTGTCAGCCACCCTTTTGCCAAACTGAGCTCTGACTTATCCCATACCCCCACTATACACATACCTTCAGGGCGATAAATTTGTAGAGCAGACGCACTTGTGTTTTCTCATTATGACTAATTGTGTGTAATTCCTCTGCAAATCCCTGGGCTGGTCCTTCTGCATCAGGAATATAGTTGCACTACCCTCTTGCCGTCAGCAGAGGTCAATGTGCCATTAGCTCTGGGTTGCTTGGAGGGGATTTATCTGAGGTCCATGGAGGCTGAAGCTGAGCAATGCCATTTTGGCGCTAAGCTGAGAGGTCCTTAGCCAAGTGGGCCCAAGATCCACAGTATATTCCTTGTTTAATTCTCGGGAATACATCTCGTGTTGATCATC
Organism: Naja naja; assembly: GCA_009733165.1. NCBI lineage: Eukaryota > Metazoa > Chordata > Lepidosauria > Squamata > Elapidae > Naja > Naja naja. The sequence continues at coordinate 142,859,892 of CM019149.1, read as the reverse complement.
CCAGGATCTGGTGACTTTATGGCAGAGCTTCTTTCGAGCCTGCTCTTGCCTCAGAGATAGCAACATCACAGCTACCCAACCCATTTAGCTGTCTTTTCCTTATTCTAGTGAGTTCTTTCTCCAACATCACACAAGCAACAAATCCGCTGGGATCAGCAGGAGTTTAAAAGCTCACCTGCTGCTCCTTGCCCAAGATCTCCGAGCAATTTTGAAGCCACCTTCTGTTGAAATGCAATACACTGAGCGCTTGCTTTTGTGTGTCTGAAAAACTAGCAGTGTGGTAGAGCTATTATTTCCCCTGTAGCACAGATGCATTTCTTTTCTTCTGCTATCTTTTTCCTGTGCAGACTAACACAAAACACATTATGCCTGTTTCCTGAAAAATGAGAATCTCTTCAAGTTCACAACATACTCATAAAAGAAGGGTGTTTTTGTTACACGGATGTGGAGTGTCTTTCCATAAGCCATATAAATGTCTGGTTTGAAGCCCAACCCAAAGGACATACAGATGGGTCCATGTGTTGCATTAAACATGACTTATTTCACCAAGATTTTTGGATTGAGGCTCACTTGACTGAGCTCACACAGGAGAGTTTTACAATATATTTCCAAACTGCAGTGACTAGATTGATGAAATCTGCAACACTAAAGCTAAGTAACTCCCACTTGCATATATGCATATTTCTTCACTGAGGATGGTTTACAAAAGTATAGTTACAGCTGACTTTAAACAGTATGTCTCAACACAGTGACTGAACCTACTTATACACTTGAGCTTGGATAACACCCAAGTGCACTCACATTGGTTGTGAATAATACACAGATCAAACATTTTGTTCATGTCAAGATGGCTGGCTGCTGCAGAGAGATGTCCTGGCTTTTTGATGAATGCCTACTATGGGTGCATCAATATATCACTTTGGTATTGTTCCCAATGCAATTAACAGAGATGTCAACTGTATGTGGAAACAAACGAGGGTAGGGGGGTTCATAACATGAAAGCATGCAGTGCTTAATAAGTTGTTTAAACCAAATATATCTGAGTCCCTACACGATTTTTCCTCTCTAATTAGGCGGGTCTTTCAAGCTTTCCCACGCACGAAAAAGAAAAATGGGCAGAGGCCTAACCCTGCATTACCTCAGCAGTCATAACTTTTGCCCGAGTTGGCTGCTTTTCTTTTTTCTTTCATTGTAACTCGCCGCCGAGCTTAAACTGGCGTTCACTGCCCATATCTCACAGGCGGGGGAGCACCAGCGCCCATTCATCCTTTCGGCGTTTTGAAGCCAGCTCGGCGATTTACGAAGCCGGTCTCGCCCAGGCGGAAGACGAGAAAGGCCAGCCTCGCAATCGCATTCCCCTGCAGACCGTCCCCGTCTGCCAGCGGTGCCATTTTCCGGATTGGGGACTCGCCCCGCTGCCCCAACAGCCGGCTGGCCGGCTCCCAGGGCGGATACAGCGGGAGAGAAGGTGGCCGGGGGCAGGCGCCGACGCGGTCCCCAGTGGGAATCGCTCGTCCTCTCCGCAGCGCAGGCATGAAGAGCAGCTCGCCGTAGGTTCAAGAGAGGCGGCCGTCCCTCGCCTTGAATGATTTGACGCTTAGCGACCGGAGCCAAGGAGCTCCTTCTCTATGAATGAAGCGAGGAACGTGCCTTTTCCACCCACCGATTGCACACCAGCCCCATTTAACCCTAACTTGGCTTTGCCGGCCAGACGGCGGATTGGGCGTCTGTGTCCCTCAGTCTGTTTGCTCGGGGAGAAGGCTGGGTGTTTGTTTTTTAGGAAAGGGACGCGGTGTTCCTTTTTGCCTTTGATGTGAGGCGGTCTGAGATAAGCGAGATTCGATACTGCATAATTGCTACCCATGTGCGGTTTCCTAACATCGGCGGCTGGATCTGGGGTCTAAAGTCTGTCGCTCTGTTTGCCTTATATGGCTCTGTCCGAACTTGCCCTGTTTCCTTTCCCTTCAGGGCAGGGAAAAAAATTGCCTTTATAAGGGCCGGGGACAGAGGGGGGGAGAGAGGAAGAGGAGGAGGCGATCTCGCCGTCGCCTTCTCTTGCAGCACAAAGAATTTCCGCTTCTCCTTCCGCGTCTTGTACGCGATCACCTGGTAGACCATCATTTGAATGTCTGCAGCCCCCGCCCACATTCCTCAAGCTGAAAAGGCCAATCGGGACGCCCTGCTTGCCTTAAAACCTAAATCAGCCAATTGTTTTTTTCTTCCCCTTTCCCCGATCAAGTGTTTGTAACCTTTCCCCAGGAAGATCGGAATGTTTCCAAAGCCTGCGTGGCTTAGCGACCTTCGCGCTGAGCCCAATGGAAGCATTGCCCCAATATGAGTTTTGAATGAGAGGCAAAAGGACAATGAATTATTCCATACATTCATTCTCTCCCTCCCTCCCTCCGTTCCCCCCCCCTCTCTCAAAAGTGGCAGCTGCATTCTAAGGCAGGTGGTTTCTTCCTGGCTCCAGGGACCGCTTTGCTTACTTGCCTGAATTATTGTCAGGTACTTGAGAGAGGCCATTTTATTCCCCATGATGAAGCCTTGTTATGGGGCCCTGTGGAAAACTTAAATGGCAGCTCTCGCTGGAGCACAGCTGCCCTCCAGATGAAATGCTGGCACCGAGACACCGCACAGTGGAGCGGTTTTCTGGCCCTGTTTGTGTGCAATGCTGCATCCCTCTGTAGCTAATTGTAGTTTAAAACCTGCTACTGTATGCGAGCTCACCCAATATGGCTAATTCGCAGTTCAGAATGCCATGTAGACAGTGGTGGGATTCAGCCAGTTTGCACCACTTTGGGAGAACCGGTTGTTAACTTTCTGAGCAGTTTGGTGAACTGGTTGTTGGAAGAAATCATTAGGGCAGAGAACTGGTTGTTAAATTATTTGAATCCTACCACTGCATGTAGACCCAGAACATTCCCTGTGCTGAGTAACCAGTGGGTACACCAAATATATCCACTCTTGAGTTAAAGGGATATAGTGGCTCTTAAAGTGCCGAGTATATGAAATGTGCTGAGTAAACTGTAGCAATTGAATAGTCCAGTTGGGTCAGAGTCTTGGGAAGCAGAGAGCCCAAAGCTATGGGGAGGTTTGCTGCTCTTTGTGCTCCAGATCACATACCTCCATCTATGTCCTGATTTCGTAGCATCTGCATAGCTGCCATGGGTATTTTTCTCTTCTTCTCTGTTTAAACGTGTACATGCACTGAGGTATTGGTACAAGAAATGCTTTGGCTAGGTATTCAGGAACTCCTTCTCAGGTCCATTAGAACAAGATCTGGTTGATAATAATAGCAGCACAAAGCATGGAGTAGATGACTAAATATTCACACAGAAGGTTCAGTTGCTTTACGCTGTATAAGCTTATAAATCAGGTGTGTACGAAAGCTTTCAAATAAGGAACCCCCCAGGAATTGTACAGATAGTCCTTGCTTATTGCCCACTTGGAAGTTACCATGGAAATAACAAGATACCAGTTGAAAAAATAATGTTATGACTAATTTATGGCCATTTATGACCTTCATAGTGTCCTTCGGTCACAATTTTGCCATTACAGGCTGTCCATTGCTGTCCTTTGCGTAACCTGTGTTTTATTTCTTTTATTCCCCTTTGCAAAACAGAGATATTGGAGAGGAAGGGATTGCAAGAGAATAAACTGTTTTGTTCTTTCATACTGCTGGAAGTTAAAACTCACTCCTCTCCTAGGAAAATGAAATATTTTAGGATATACTAAAAAGGCAGAATATTTCCCCTAAAAAGAGAAGTAAAAACTCAGAAGCAGAAACTCACCTCAGAAGCAGAAGCTCACCCCCACCTTTGTTAATGAGCAAACCATTAAGGCCTGGGCCAGAGTATTCTACATAACAAAGCCCTCTGCCCATTCCACCACCTGGCCTGGGAAGATTGCATCAGTTGAAGCCATGTAGTCCAGACAAAGCCTACAAAGTTAGCTAAGACCCCCGCCCCTGGGAGTCTGACAGCCAATGGGATACATTTCTTGCACAAGAACAGAAAACACTAAGGTGGGGCCCAACAGAGGGTATAAAATTAAGGGTTTCTCAGCATCTTGCCCCTTCTTTTCCTTCACCCAACATCTTGAAGCATGTGATCATCCTTTTCACTTTGGAACTCCAAGCCATGTGGTCCTGTCCACCATTAAACCATCTTTCCAAAGAGCCTCCATGTTTCCAGTGTCTTTTTCCCCACTTGGAACTGAACCCAGAAGGATATTTCTTCCAACAATACATTGAAAGCAATGTGATTACATTGGCAGCCTGGAGCTAGGAGCCACAAGTGTGCTAGGCAAACAGCTTACACTATTCTCTTGAAATCTCTTTCTCTCCAATTTCTCTTGTGAGGAGAGAGGAGAAATAAAGCAAGCGTTTTGACCCTTCTGCCTGCAGAGCAGCGAGATGGGAGAGGAAGAGATTTCAAGAGAAAGCTGTTCATTCTTCCACATATTGAAAGCAATAGAATGTGCTGACAGCAGGAAAATATGGGGCAAAGGAGAAGTTGCCTACAAAAATCACTTGGTTCTTTTTCTCCCCATTCTCCTCACAAAGTGGAGAGATTGGAGAGAGATTTCAAGAGAGTACTGTAATCTATTTGCATAATGTGCCTGCCCCAAGCTGTGCCGTAATCGCATTGCTTTCTATGGTACAAGATAGTAAGCAGACACTGGAGCATTCCAAAGGGCAGGGGAGTGGTTTGGAGGCAAGCAGCAGTTGAAGGTGCAAAACTGTGTAGTCTTGTCTCTTTCTAGCCAGAAAACACCGCCGTGATAATCTGACTTCCCACGTAGCAACTGCTTTGTGTAATGGCAGAGTTTCTGGCCCCAATTAGGGTTGTTAAGTCAGCACTACCTATATTTTTTTTTTTTAAATCCATAGGCTGCCTCTTCAACCACATCCACCCTCCCGCCCCACCTTCCATCCATAATATAAATAGAGTACAAGTCTACATGCGACTAAATTAACTATTCTGTTTTATGGGTCTGCATCTTTTTTACAAACCGCTGGAATGTTCTTCATCTTTATTGCAGTTTAATTTTTCTGGTTTTGAGCAGATGAGTTTTAATGACTCTAAGTTGAAGAAGTAAATACTAGCCTCGTTCTTGGATGCAGTTTGCTCACACAGTACCTTTTGGACAACAAAATAAAAAGCAAATCTGAAATACTCATTTGTTTATTATCCACACTCCTGCCTGTTCGCTGCCTTTGGATAATGAGAGTCTCTCCATTTCCAATGGAGGGGGTGGGTGGGTAGAAAGGCTGCTTCCACTGGAAGATTTCCGTTTTTTGCCTGCACGCATTAGCAATAGTGTTGCTTTACAATTGCTGTGCGTTATTTTTAGAGTAAAACTAGAGAAAGGGGGAGGGGGATGCAAAAAAAATGGCAGAATGTTGTGACTTCTGAAACAATACAAATGTTCCAGCTAAAACTCACTCAGCCTCTGTTCTCCTGCTAAAGGCCTTTGCTTTTTCCAGTGCTGTGGAAGCAGGCCCATTCCATCAGGCAGGAGAAACTAGAGGAGCCATCTAATGTCTGTAGAGATCTCATAGACAATGGTGTTGCATGACAGCTGTTGGGACAGGAAACTGCATTGAACCAGCATCCTTCCTTTTCAGGTTATTTGCGGAAGGCATGTCGGACATGGAAGGAGAGCAGAGTAGAAGAGAGGCTGCTTCAATAACTGGACAGTCCTGGGCATTGTGAAAATTTCCTGAAGAGCAACTCTTGACTGTAAAATTAATCCTATCTCAGGCAATAATTCCAGAGCCCCAGCCCCCCATTCTTCATCACTTATTTTCCTCCCTTTAAATCTTAGGCGAAATTTTGCAAGCCTGCCCAAAATTAAATTTATTCCCCTTCTTCTCTTACCCCAGGATTTTATTTTATTAAAAGCTTGCAACAGCTGGACCACCTCATTCTCCTCCTGCCAGGCGTTTCTGAGTTAGCTTCTAAACTATATCTCTGGCATCTAGAGTAGAAGATGACTTTACATTTTATGCGTTTTATTTATATACATTTTATTGCCTTTATTTCATCAGATTTTGAATCTCACTTTTTATAACATCAGCTCAAAGGGGTATACATAGTGTGCTCTCTCTCTCTCTCTCTCTCTCTCTCTCTCCCCCCCCCCATTGTTCCTTACAATGCCACCCTGTGATAATGTGGGCTGAGAGAACAACAGCCACATGCCACCAAACTCCTTCCATCTTTGGGCTACAACCTCTTGAGTCAGGATATTAAATGTGGGAAGGGTTTGATTCAAAAGAGCTGCTCCTAGAAACAAAAGTAATCTGGAAATACAGAGTATATTAAACATATTGCAAGCCTTGACTGAAACTGGCAAGAGCAGGGAATATAGGAATGCCCTGGACCTATTGCTACTTAGCTTTAAAAGACCAGATTTTAAGGGCCAGATAACTACACAAGCCTTTATTACGTTGGGAATTGGGAGCACCCCTAACCTTCGGTTATTGCATCCAGCTAGAAGGAGCTGACTTTCCACATTTGCAATGAATCCTGAAACTGTCGTGTCTCCTCTGTTTCGCATACCCACGTTTTCTGGAACATTGACATACCTACATCAGATGTCTTATAAGGTATGACACCTCTGGAGGGAAATAAACAAGGATGCCCTAGGGAAACTGGAAGGGAAATACAACCTCTGCGACTTAGTCAGACACAGCATAGTAACCACCTTCTAGGAACCTTATTAGTGTGTCACTTCTAAACATAGGCAAGGAAGACCAAAAAAAAAATCCCTAGGTGAAGAGGTTCCTCTATCCTGAGCCATCTTTTTCCTTGCAAGGTATGGAAGCGTAAGGCCCCTTGAGTCCAGGTGCCAGAACTCACCTTCCCCTTACATGCCACTTAGTGTCCAGGCTTGGGCACCAGGCTGGGTCCTGGAGCATCTCAAGCCCTGTGGTACGGGCTCAGTACTCCCAGAATGTTGCACAGTTTAGGGTATCGGCATCAGCCCGCAGGGTTCCAGCTGGGTCTCCTCGTAAGTATTTGCCATTCTTCCCTATAATGGCCACCCGGCTGCACTCACGGAACTCAAAGAAAAAGTCCTCAGACGTCTCGCCATCGCTGCACACAGTGCCATTGCTAGCCACGTACCAGAACCTGTCATTGAGTCCTAGGAGCACCAAAGAGGCACAAGTCATCGGAGGGCGCATAGAATGGAGCCATTTCAGCTTATTAATTCTAAACTCTCACTTGGATGTTTCCCTAATAGTTTTTCTTATAGAAAAACACATGCAAGTCAGAAGCCATAATGGAACGGATGTTCAAACTTTGTAAAGGGATGATTGAAATCAGAGGTGGTATTCGGTAGATTCTGACCAGTGGTGGGATTCAATTTTTTTTACTACCGGTTCTGTGGGTGTGGCTTGATGGGTGTGGCAAGGGAAGGATACTATAAAATCTCCAATCAGAGGTGGTATTTGCTGGTTCTCCGAACTACTCAAAATTTCCGCTACTGGTTCTCCAGAAGTGGTCAAAAGCTGCTGAATACCACCTCTGGCTCTGACCAGTTCTGTAGAACCAGTAGCGGAAATTTTGAGTAGTTCAGAGAACCGGCAAATACCACTTCTGACTGGCCCCGCCCCCATCTATTCTCTGCCTCCTGAGTTCCAGCTGATCGGCTGGGTCTTCTTTTGTTGCCTTGCACAGGAGAACGGAGCTGGAAAGCAGGTTAGTGGGGTGGGGAACGAATGGGATTTTGCAGTATCCTTCCTCTGCCACGCCCACCAAGCCACGCCCACAGAACCAGTAGTAAAAAAATTTTGAATCCCATCACTGATTGAAATATGACAATGAGCACTTGTGCCAGGATGATAAGGTAATTATGAGGGTTCTTTAGAGTGGGGGAGGGGAGACTCTAAAGAGACAACATTTGTCCAGTTCTCTTATTCAACAACTAACACACTCAAGATCACAGTACAGAATCTAGAGTGCAGATGGTTCCACCATATGCAAGAACATGTTAGGAGAAGTGAAAATAAAAGCCATGTTAAAAATAGCATGAAGCCCCAGGCTCCCTAATTAAAACACTGGCATATGCATCCTTTGCCAAGGCCAGTCCTCTGTTTAAATGTCTTCCAAGTGAACAGCTGCCCATCGCTGCTGAAGGTAGAGGAATGAGATAAGAGAACAAGGAGTTGCCCACCCCAGGTGGTACCTGCAAGACAGCATGCAAGACACTCTCACTTGGTCACAATTTTCCCCCAACCCAGGGAGATTTGATTCCTATCACCATGATTATTTCCCAATAAAGATCCAGAAAGAAAAATGAACATGTGCAGTTTTGGGTTCTTTTGCAATTCAGTATCTTCTTTTCCTCACATGGAGTAGAAGGTGGGGATGATGGAACAGTTGGAGCAAGGAGGAAATGTTCTAAATGTCTTTTGTGTCTACCAACAGCAGCATAGCAGCTAACTATGATAGTCCAGAGATAGCTCCATATGGCAAGTCAGATGTGAGGCTCCCTTGTGACTTGGATAACTTTCTGCAGTTTAATCTATTGTGTGAAATTAGCTAATGGATTGGAAAGATCTGCTCTACATTCATTTTTTTAAATGCTGTGATCTTCTTAAAGCTGTTTCCCTTCCAGTTTTAATGTTTTTTTTCCTTCAACAGTCAGTAGCCTTTCACTGTTGATCATATAGGCCTTTTTTCTTAAAACCTATATCTCCACTTATACAAACCTTGGGATCAAAGACACCAGTACTTCCTTCTTTTGGATGGTAATACAGGTAGACCTTGACTAACAACCACAATTGGCCCCAAAATTCCTGTTACTAAGTGAGACATTTGTTAAGTCAATTTTGCTCTGTTTTGCAACTGTTCTTGCCACAGTTAAGTGAATCCCTGCAGTTATTAAATTACTAATGTGGTTGCTAAGTGAACCTGGCTTCCTCATTGGCCTTGCTTGTTGGAAGGTTACAAAAGGGGATCACATGACCCTGGAACACTGCAACTGTCAGAAATAAAAGTAAGTTGCCAAATGTCTTAATGTTGATCCTATGGCCATGGGGATACTGCAATGGTCATGTGAAAAATGATCATAAATCACTTTTTTCAGTGCTGTTGTAATTTCAAAAGATCACTAAATGAATTGTTTTAAGTTGGGGACTACCTGTATTTTGTCTACAGAAGCACTGGCACTTAGAACATTTAATAACTATTATTATACAGGGTAGGGACGAATTGTAGTCAACAAAATGGACATGTTTGCATGTGATTGCATATGGGCACTTCAAAGGATTAACACTAAGCAACCTTTGAGTACACTAGTTTACACTCACATGCAGGAAGTTGGCCCACTGTGTTTCGTGTATGGCATTCCTCTGACACATGATTAATTAATTTAATAATTCACTGTGTGAATGAAGAACGTTCCCCAGCTCCTTCTCTCTTCCAACCACCCAGTTTGCAGACAGCTAATTACCTTTGATCTGGTAAGCACCATCACTGAAATTGAGGTGGAAGACATCATAGATGGAACGGTTGGCATCCAACAAGTTGGAGTTGCGATGGTAACAAACAAAGCCATGAGCCCCACGAAGAACTAGGATGGGTCGGTTGATCAGTTTGAGAACAAATTCTTCATCTTTCCCTGTGGCAACAACTGTAACTCAGTGCATTCTGAGATTAATGAGATTACCATAACCCTGTAGAACTAGGAAATCTAAAAAGGACATTTTACACAAATGAATACAAGGTTGCTCCCTTAGAAATGCCTATTTCTAAGAACTTGTTCATATGGATATTTGGCAAACAGAAAGGAAGATTTTAAGTAGTTAGGGCTATGAAGATGGGGTTCGTTTTGTGGTCCTATTTCTGCAAGTTCTCTGCATCTGCCAAAATTCTAGAAATGTTGAAGAATCCTGCTTTTTCCATGCTTGGATAATCCAAATAGGATAGTCTCTTAATTCTGAGACTAAGTAAGTCTTGCTTTAGCATTCTCTTGTTAGCTAAAATTGTTTTCACCTACAGGATGCATAACTATTTACCAATAAAAGAGCTCAAGAGTGTTTTAGATTAGAGTCAGCTCAAGAACACACCACTGTCAGCCTGAGTTGAGCAGATAAGTCTCCTTTGGTTTACCTGTCCTTTTGTTTTGATCTAGAAGGACTGAGCTTCTGAAATAAAGCCCACAGGGAGCTTCACTTTCAGGATCCAGAGATAAGACTCACCCACTCTGTCACTGACAGCTGCCAGTTGCCCATTCTTCTTGGTGCAGATGTATTTGCCATTGTTAGCTTTAAGGGCAACACGGCGACCACGCCATTCAAGATCGAACATAGTGCTGGCGGATCTGAGGAAACCAAAGCAGAAAGGAAGAGCACAGATTGATGGGAGAATCAGAAGGAGAAACTATTCCTTCCTTCCAAGGGTTTTATTCTTTCTGTCCTATTAGACATTTATTACACATATAAAGTCGACATACAGTACATCTACAATATTCCACATTATAGAGCGAGATTTATGGAATCTTGATACATTTTTAAAAATTGTACCTTGGATTGTTTTTCCAAGGTTTATCACGCTCTATTGCAACCGTTTCCTGAAGGCTTAGATGCATTACTATTGAGCTTTACCCTACCTTAACCTATTGGGTTTGCAAGCTGTTCCTATGGAGAGCAAAAATCTGTCTCACTAATAATCTGCGTTACATATTCTACTACATAACTATTTTCCTCAAAGCATCAGAAGGTAAGACAAGAAACAATGGATGGAAACTAATCAAGGAGAGAAGCAATCTAAGGAGACTAAGGAGAAATTTTCTAATAGTGAGAACAATCAACCAGTGGAATGGCTTGCCTTCAGAAGTTCTTGGTGCCCCATCAATGGATGCTTTCAAGAAGAGACTGGAGAGTGTCTTGTCTGGAATGTATAGGGTCTCCTGCTTGCGCGGGGGGTCAAACTAGATGACCTCCAAGGTAAATTCTGTTCTACTCTACTCTACTCTACTCTACTCTACTCTACTCTCCACTAAACTTGGCAGTCTATAGATTAAGAGGAAGTATGTGGAGTGGGGAATTTGCCTTTTCATTTCATAATGAAAAAGGAAGGTCAGGAAACACATTTGTAATGCACATTCCACCCAAAGCAGGGGCTTGAGATGACACATATCGCTGAAAGTTTTCCTTTTCTTTGACACGGTTCCAGTAAATTGTAGCATAAAAGCATCCAGGCTATTTTCAGGGGCAGAAATAGGATTTTCCTAGATGTGACAACTCTCTATAAGGAACTTTAGGGAACTTCAGTGCTTCATTTCATTGCCAAGCCCTATCCTAGTCTTTGAATAGACTTTCATGTCACTGAAGAAGAATAGGGGAAAAAATATTTCTTTAGTGTCTACATATGTATGTTTCCAAGAGTTAATCCCACTCACTGTTAAATATTCTAATTTTAATCTAATCTACTTTTGTCCAGTTTTAGCCTGCAGCCTTGAGCTCATGCTTGTCTGGATTAAAAAGTTCTTAAATGTTCTTGCTTAAAAGAAGTGTCACATGTTAAAGGGGAAGTGAGGGCGCAGTTGCAGAAGGAGGAGAAACTGTTGTTGGATCGCCCAGATTCTAAAATTAAAAACAGCTAAAAACAACTAAGAAGGTGGTGCTTGTTCTTTATTGTATTGAAATGAGGACACTGAGAAAAGATGTTATTCTTTTCCCTCATGTTGTTTTCCCAAACTAAATTATCTTCCTGAAAATATTATTTCAAATACCTACATGGATTTCTACTAAACCAATAGCCACTTCTGAAAGGGATTTTTTTTAAACCGGGAAATGATTGGGGGAAAGGCTGACCCCCTCCATTGCAACCCTAATCCCTCTCTTGAGGGTGCTTTTAATTTCTCAGCATCCCAGGTCTTCCACAGATTTGGTTATGTGGTCCAAAGATGCTCTGACATATTCTCCAATCCTACTATTAAAAGTTCCCAAGCAACTGAGAAAACATTTTGGTAAAATAATAATAACAATTAAAAAAAAACACACCCCAGACTTAACAATTGTTGACAAGAAAGACATAGGAGTCTGGATATAGTATATAGAAAATGATTATGTAAATATCACCACAGGTTGTTATGAATGTAATATTTTTAATGTTTTAATGGTGAGTGTTTGTGCGTCTAGTTTGTCTTTTTTCAATGTAAGTTTGTTTGTTTTTTAATGCAATAAAAGTCAATAAAGTATTTTTTTTAAAAAGAGTCTGGACAGAGAACATGGCAGCACTGGAGACAGCAGAAGAAAAGAAAAGAACTGAAAAAAAGTCACAAAATACCAAGACTTGCAAATAGAAGTGGAAAACAGAAGCAAAAGAATGCAAAGATAATGCAAGGGTGATTGGCACCGTGGATGAAATTCCAAAACAACTAGAGCACCACTTGAAAATCACCACGCTCAACAAAATCACCATTACTCAATCGCAAAAGGCAGGTTTTCTTGGAACAACTTAACATTCTGCTATAATATCGTTAACACCATCAAAACAGCAACATCTGCCTTCCCAGGTCCTTGGGAAGAACTTGGTGGATAAAAATGCCAAATCCAGTCTGAATATCTGGCTGACTGTGTGATGAACTACAATAAATTTAATAATTTATTAAATTTGTACGCTGCCCAACTCTTAGTGGCTCTGTGGCTCACAACCATCAATTAATCAAGCATTACAAACAAACAATAAAATCAATGTAGCCCAATGCAGAATCTATGAAATCAAATTCTGCAGAAGAGGATTATGAAATTAGTTCTGATCAAACAGCTGAACTATTTTAACCTTCCACCAACTGACTGGCTGTTATTTGGGTAGAAGCAGATGAACATTTCGTACAGGAATAACTTTTTAAAACACCCACACCATCCAAATGTCCAACCATGGATTCCCGCACGAGGTGTGTGTGCTTTCAAAGAGATAGAGTCATTTCCATAGGGCGTTTTTCAACCTGTTCCACTCTTACACGTTTGCCAAAGTTATTGGTTTGGACAGGGGAGAGGAAGGGTGAGGAGGAGAGGGGAGGGAAGCAGAGAGACTGTAGTGGAACAGTTGCTGCTGACGGAGGAAGGGACATGTTCTTGAGAAGTAGCAATTGCCTAAATGCAAACTCTGCAGAGGAAGATAAATGGAGGAGAAGATGCCAAAAGCAGCATCTTGCCATCATGGCACAATCTTCCTCACTTTTGCACAGGCACATTAACTCTATAGGTCTGCAAAAAAGAGACAGAATCTGCTTTGTGATGGTGCAGTGTTATTTTTGTTATTTTGATGAAAGCCTACAGTAGCTCTTTGCTAAATCTGGTGTTCGTTTCTCCCCCAACTGAGTTCTCTCCCAATTGAGTTATGATGCCTAGTACATGCAATGGATACACTTCTGAAATCCTGATTATTTAGGGAAAGACTATGGAATCTTCTTATGCTTAGGGGCTAGAGACCATGTCACCGCTGGAGACTAGCTGCTTTGCTTGCTGTCAGCATCACCAAAATGGCTGGCAAAGGAGGTGGTGAGTGATCTGTGGTGATGTCTGCCTCACAGACAGACATGGAAATATATTTCTTTTGAACTGTATTCGGTCCATCGATCCCTGCTTTAAGGACCTGCCAGCAAAATGAAGACACAGCACAACTCACATTTCAGTAGCCATGGCTTGAATCCCTCCATGTGCCACTAACGTCCAATAGTTGCCTGTGTTGGAATGGAAAATGCACTTCTTGGTTTCTTTGTCAATTTGCATCTGGAAGGTCTCATGGTGTGTCTCTTCATCCTGATTGGCCGAGACATTAACACCTAGAAGGAAGAATGTATTTTCAAGTCATTTAGTTACCAGATATCCCAGTTCACTTCCGATCGAGCTTGTGAGAGAAGATGCCAAGATCCTTAGAAAAGCGCTCAAGTCGTGGTACTAATTTAGACACATGGAGCTTGTAAATATTTTTTAATAATTAAACAGTACAATATGCTTTATTAACCACCCATTATTAATAATAACCCTACAATTTTTATGTACAATTTATAATCTCCTCTCAATAGGCAACTAGGCTCAACTCTGCTCACCTTGAGGAAAGCCTTCAAGATCACCAGGCCCAGCTGAATGAGAGTTCCTGATACATTGTTCTGTTATGTTGTGTGGTTACATTTACATTTGTTGTTTATTATAAAATATATTTATTTGTTTATTGTTGTATGGTGTCCTTTTCTGTCCCTTGGAATATGCATTTATTCAACCAATTTATAGGGCCAGCCATCTAACAATGGTCAATGAAAAAGATAAAAACCATAATTGTTTAAACTAATTAAGAAGAAAAACTGAGTTAAAGCTTTAATAAACATCTGATTCAAGCATATCACCTACACCTATTCCCAAATTCTATTAACATCCTGGCCTCAGTGCCTTGGAGAAAAGTCAAATCTTCATGGACTTCTGAACAGACAGCAGGTTTGGAGCGGATTATAGTATCTCTGTGAGAATGTTGTTCTATAAGATAAACACCATGACAGAGATACTTCCAGGGGCCCACCAGATGATAATTCTATTACTTTGCTAGACATAGAGCATGCCTTTGCATTGCAGATAGGCAATCCCATAAATGATAAGGCACCATGCTAGGTAGGTGACAACCAACACCTTGAATTGCACCTGGAAGTCTACTGAGAACTAGTGTAGTTCACATAGCAAAGGTGTTATGTGGATGTACCTTGGTATACCCAAATCTGAATCTGTGGTTTCATTCTGAACCTTTGAATGGTGTGATGAAAAAGATAAAAACCATAATTGTTTAAACTAATTAAGAAGAAAAACTGAGTTAAGGTTTTAATAAACATCTGATTCAAGCATATCACCTACATCTATTCCCAAATTCTATTAACATCCTGGCCTCAGTGCCTTGGAGAAAAGTCAGTGCCTTGGAGAAAAGTCAAATCCTCATGGACTTCTGAACAAACAGCATTGCATTGCCCTGAAGCTTTGAATGGTTTTTAACAGTAGCCTCATATACAGAGTGTTGTAGTGTGTTGCAGTAGTCCACTCAGGAGGTGACTAAGGCATGTGTGGCTGTGAATATGCTTCATGATCTAAGAACAGGCACAACTAGTGCACATGAACTATTTATTTATACAAAGGCTCTCCCAGCCACAACTGCTACCTGCTACTTAAGATGCAAATTTAAAAGGAGTCCCAGAGTGTGCACCAACTCTGCCTGAAGCAACGATGGAAATCACTAGATGTGAAAGGCCCTGAAACCCAGAGCCACTGATTTTCTTTCAGCTAGGTCTTCTCCATCCAGATCTGTACAGTGGCACTGGGAATGTACCTTGATGGGATCAACTGGATAACACAGAGCATATGTAAGGTATAAGAGATATATTGATTATTTTGACCCCATGTCAATAGAATATCTTGCCCCCAGTTTCATCATCTTACAGAGAAGTGGAAAGAGAATTGATCTCTGTGCCACCCCACAAAGCAGAGGCCTAGGGCTGGACCTTTCCCATACTACCAACACTGACTGAAATCTGGAGGGTGGAGAACCACTGAAGAATTATGTCACCAGTCCTGGTACCCTTAGCCAGCACAGAAAGATACCAAAAGCAACTGAGGGAATCAAGGAGGGCAATATACTATCTCCATCCTAGCATCAGAGGTCACCTACATGTACAATCAAATGTCCTGCTACTAGATCCTGGCCTGAAACCTGACTGTAAAGGGTCCAGATTATTTACTTATTTATTTAAAACATTTGTGTAGCTGCCTATTTTAGAATCAACTTTGGGCAGCTCACAACCAATAAAACAATCTAAACAATCATAAAACCAAAAGCAATAAAACAATAATGTTAAAAACCAGAAAAACCTGGTGCCACAGTTGCATTGCCCTGATGAAACCCACATTCTTAACCCATCCTGACTTCCCACTACCCCAATATTCAGGAGAAGAGCTAGATTTTAATGCTCTGAGGAAGGATAAAATGTTAGGAGGCTATTGGGCTTCATGGAGCAGAGCTGCAATGCAATCTGCTTCCTTCGGGGCTCTTTGGAGTATAAGTCTTTATAAGCTATAAGCCAAAAAGGAAATGTTGGAGACTGGACTGAAATTGTCCAGTACTGCTAAGCTGAGTGATGACCTCTTGAAGAGTGTTATTCCTTGCTGAACTCACATGACTCTTCGCTGAGGGTGGACAAAACATTTTGAGTTAAGAATAGATTTTGATGTTCCTGGAGAGCCTTCAGATGGCTGTTTTGAGCTTGAGGCAACTATTTCAGGCTCAAAACCTGCTTAATTCAGAACGCTTTGCACATTTAAGTTCCTCACTAGCCTTCCAGTCGTGTCAGATTTGGGAATTATATTTGCTGTCCTCAATCTTGAATATCTGGGAAGAAAGGGAATTGAAATCCAGGAGACCGAGAAAGGCTTCATTACCCAAATAAACCGATGTTACAACTAGTAGAAAGCCTACATGCTGGTTATATTCAATGTAACATCTTCCCTCTCATGGTCTGGTTTTTCCTACTGTTATTGTTTTAATGGGTTTGTAAAATGTTTATTTCCTAGTTTTATTATAGGCCACCTACAGTCACTTTGGGGGAAATGGGCAGCCATATAAATTTGTCAGATAAATAAATAAACAACCTCAAAGCCTTAGGATGCAAGTCTTTCCCTCTTATTCCATAAATGCTGGGATTTGCTCTAAGATAGGAACCTCCTGGAGCCACAGTTATTGAAATTGTGGCCAAAAAGATGATGTAAGTTTAAAAACCAAAGAAGTTCCCAAATTCTCTCCAATCCTGCCTCAAAATTTGACAATGATAGGCCTTTGCACTATTACCCTATTAACCGAGGCCTTTTACATTCAGAGGCCAAATGAAGCTCCTGGCCACCAAAAGGTTACCTACTACCCAATATGTTTGCCCTTAACCCAGGTCCAACTTTCTTGGCATGGTAAATAGTAACCTATTTCTCAATGCTGACCATAATGACTAAGGCTTTATACAGGCACCAGAGGTGTTATGTCAAAAGCCCGTCATGCACCCTTGCATAGAAGGCTTCTCTGCCTGATTCAAAATGGTGGCCAGTGCTCCAAAAGTTGGAGAATTCTGAGGTACAGTTTTTTTTATTAACATGATAATTTTCTCATCAGCTCCAAAACTGAAGCCATTGGTCTAATGATATGCCAGGATGAGAGCAAGTAGATTTATACCTGCTACTTACCTTCACTGAAAACATAAAGAAAGGTCTTCCATTACTCTTGTGCTTGATTACAAATTACAATCAAACATCTAGCACATATACTTGGAAAGAGAAAGGACCCATTCAATACAGCATGAACTTGGAAGTAGGAAGGACCCACTCAATCCAGTTTCCACCTGCCAAATCTGGCCCACCCTTAACATTCCCATGTTAGGAGTTCATTGGAAAAGCAGTCTGCATGCAAGCATTAAGAAGTCAAGCTATTTTACCAATGTTGCTGCAGCCTTTGCCTGATAATAATAATAATAGCTACATTTGCCAAAGGGCATTAACCCAGCTTCTGAAGTGTTCAAATGTAAATTAAGAGCAGGAGCACATTGCCTGCATTAAAAAAATGCAGGTGACAGTCATCTTGCACTATTAAACAAGGAAATGTCATAGATGCAATCAGGGACCATGACCAAGAGTTATTTGTTTTTATTTATTTTTTAGCTGTGAGTACAGGAAACAGAATAGAAAATGGAATCCCAATAGCATCTCCCGTGGCTATATATTTTATACTGCATATCTGCTGACAGTAGAGAGCTTCTCATTTGACCAAATAGAAGCTGAAAGAATCCAAGAGATGCTGAGACAAGGGAATGTGACAGGCACCCGAGGCTCCTCGGAATATTAAATGGCAAAATGTTGCAGATTACAACAAACACAACAACTGACACAAAAGAAAGTGAATGGGAATGGTCAGAAAATCATTGGCAGTCAATAGAGTATCATTAAGGACAGAATATTCAAGAGCCCTGTACTCTGGTCGTGCAGTCTAGAAGAGCAATTTGTGTCTCACCTCAGAGACAGCACTAGGAGCTGCATTGTTATAACACCAGCAGCCTCTCATGTATGCTAGAGAGAGCCTTATCTGGATGAGAGGGAGACTTCGAAGAGTAAAAAAGAACCATAGGCTGTGATGTTTGGGAGGACACTGCAGGTAAAATGAGCCTTGGTGGCTCAGGCTGTTAAATGCCTGCTCTTAAGATCCAGCTGTCTACAATTACTGTAGGCTCGAATCCCACCAGGCTCAAGGTTGACTCAGCCTTCCATCCTCTCGGGGTAGGTAAATTGAGGACCCAAGATTGTTGGGGGCAGTTAGCTGAGCTTGTAAAAATGCCGCTTAGTAATAAGCAGGCATATACAATGGAATGAAGGCTATTGCTGAGCACACTGGGTTGTATCCCAAAAATTGTAAGCCGCCCTGAGTCTTTGGAGAAGGGCGGCATATAAATGTAATTAAAAAAAAATTAGATCACAAACCCAGAAAGCACTGCTGAGTTCCCTAAAGAAGCTTAAGAGGACGTGGATTATGATATGTACATTGAACTTCCCGGGTAAATATTTCTTAGTGGCAGATTTTTTAAATAGTGCCTTCCTCTATAAATCCAGTGATAAGAGTTTGGTAGGGAGAGAGAGCTGATACCAACCTAAATTTTATTGTAGAAAGAGAGGGGACATGCAAACTAAAGCTTTACAGATCATTTGGAATATGGATAATGGGTGGCATGAGATGAATAATGAATTGCCAGTGCAAAAATACATCCTCATACTCAAAGAGGGATGAGTTTAGTATTGGGGATGGGATTATTGTGCTATTTCCTCTTCCTGAAGGGCAAGCAACAAAAGGAGAC
Organism: Naja naja; assembly: GCA_009733165.1. Lineage (NCBI taxonomy): Eukaryota > Metazoa > Chordata > Lepidosauria > Squamata > Elapidae > Naja > Naja naja. Next base: position 142,841,016 of record CM019149.1, on the reverse strand, counting down.
TTGTATTTCCATAAAATGCTGTGTCAATATTGGAGAAAGATTAAAGATATCTAAAAGCAGGAGAAAGTCTGCCTTATATATGTAGATTGCTATTCTAATTTTTGGCAAACATACTTCGTTTGTATACTAGATTTCAGGTAGTTGTACATAAACTACAGAGTCATTTTGCCTCTTACAGATTAGATGTACCGTATTCTCAGAAAACTGTACACAGTTCGTATCAAACGAACTCAAGACCTTCCAGGCACAGTGGGAACCTGAATATCAAACATTTTCACCTGTTTCTCCTCAGGGCAATAGAAAATAGAAAATAGAAAAGTAGAATAAACTTCCAGCCCAATGGTTCCATGGGTATTTCTCAACTTACAACCGTTCATTTAGTGACCGTTTGATGTTACAACAGCACTGAAAATAGTGACTTATGATAGTTTTACACACTTACGACCCTTGCCACATCCCCATGGTCACATGATCAAAATACAGACACTTGGTAACTGATTCACATTTATGATGGTTGCAACGTCTTGGGGTCATGCCAATGGGGAAGCCAGATTCATTGAATGACTTGTTACTAATTTAACGACTGCAGTGATTCACTTGACAACTGAGGCAAGAAAGGTCGTAAAATGGGGCAAAATTCACGTAACAAATGTCTCACTTAGCAACAAAAATTTGGGGCTCAATTGTGGTCGTAAGTCAAGTACGGCAAAGCAGTGCTATTCCACTGCCTGAATGAAAGATGAGATATACTGTAAATCTAATTAATACATGTTTAAAAACCACAGCAGTGATGGAGACCATTTGAACAGTGAGGGATGGGTAGGAAGGAGAAGTTTCTCTCCTTGTAGGCATAGAGTTTCTGATGGGGTAGGCAGGGAAGACCAGTTACTGCTCTTCCTTTAGCACTATTTTGCAGGATATTTGAATTGGCAGGAAGGTGAAAGCCCATTGGTCAGATAAATCCCCTAGCCTGATCATTCCATTGGCAGCCTTTTCCAGCCAATCAGCTTTGCTTAAAATTTAGCTCCTCTATGACCTTTTTGTATTTTCATTAGTCTGGTCTTCCTGCATTTTCTAACGTGAATGTAATGAGATCTACTCACACATCAACGGTTAGACGGTATGGGAGCCGTATATGGCAATGGAAAATTTATACAGCACGCATTTTTAAAATGTTTGTGCTGTTAAAAATGAAGCAGATTTCCCCATTCTTCTCAAAGCAGCAATTATTTGATAATAGCAGAGACTTTTATCTTTTTGTTATTTTTCGAAATTGCTCCTGAAGCTACTTTTCACTCTCTAGAGAGAATAAGGGATGTGAAGTTATTTCTCATGGCTGCATTAATATGTAATCCGCCTTCCCCAAGTGATCAGAAAAATATATTGACATGAATAGCACTGCCTCAATGACCAAATCTTATTCTATTACAGAAACAGGCAAATGCACATATTGAATGGCAACAAGGAAAGTGGAGGATATCTCTGGCTTCCTTGGTCTTCCTACTGAACATCACCTGATAGGGAGAAAACTTCCTACTAATCATTCTCCCTAAACACTGAAGTGGGGCTGAGAAGGTGAGTTTTGACACCTGAATAGTTAACAGTTGTCTCCTTTCCCGAAGTTAATATCAAAGAGTGATTCCCCATCCCCCTTCTAGATGAAAGGACAGGAAGAAAACTCCTGAGGTTTCTACCAGCTTAATTGAAAGACAGGACGATGAAATGTTACCTGTAACCTTCCCCAGCTTTCCTGCAGATGAAGAGAGAGAAGGGGCTGACAGCACCCACATGCTTGTGTACACATATGTATAATAAAGTAGCCAATGGGAGCTAAGAACATTACAACATCAACAAAGCATAGCAGATTGCATGGGGAGATTTATGAAGGGAAAAGAGGAGATGCACTATATGGATCCCCAAACCCAGAATTGCTCTGGGTCTTTACATCCTAATTCCCATCCACCCCCTTCTTTTGTATAGTAGCTTGATAGCTCCTTTCCTACCACCTCTTCTCTAAGGGATGTCTGTCTCACAGGGCATTTAGTTTCTAATCCCAGTGTGCAAGATGGATAGGTTTTTGCACCCTGGTATAACTTTTTGGGAATTCAAAAACATAAAAATACATTTAAATAATTTTAATAAGGCCACCTCTTAACCATCTAGTACAGAGGTATGGTTGGAGGTTTCAATCCTTCCTTTCTAGGCTTCAAATTAGTTTTAAAAATCTGTAAGAAAAGCCAATATTCCAGGCAAAAACACCAAAGATCTCTCCAATCTGGAAAGCACCAGAGCATTCTAAAGTACAATTACTTACTGTTAATATGTGTTGCATATATTGTGCTTTTGCAGTTTTATATTTATTGCTTTTATTCCTCTTTTTTGTGGTAATTCTAAATTAGCCATCCAAGAATTACAATTTGCAAGTAAAATAGATAGACAGACAGATGCTGAAATTAAATGCTCAATTCCATAACTTGTCCGGTGAGATAAAATAAGATTTACAAAACACACAAAACAGACATTTAAATCTGTAGTGCAGATACTTGATTATAAGTAATTGCCCTTTCTACAGAAATTCAAGGCTTCCTAAGACATGGCCCTTTGCTTCAAATTTCTACACGTTTCCAACTTCTCAGAGATTCCCGACATTAATCAGTGTCTGCTGAGACAGTGAAAAATCTGATTTCTACTCAGCCTCTTTCCATGGACTTCTCTTTGCTTCCCTGTTTCTCTTTACAGCATGATACCTAGAATAACCTGGAAGCAAAATACTGGTGGAACAATGATTGCTATTTGCTCTTGCATTGTCTATCCTATGCCAAAGTAATTGCTTGATGGTTTTTCTGGACTGGTAACATTTGATGGCAGGAAGGAGCAAGGGCTGGAGGAGTTCACCAATCTTAATATGTACTGTATGCTATAAATAAATACCATACAATTGCCAACACTATGCCTGCAGCAAAATAAGAGACTGCAAAGGAGAAGAGCAAATTTTATTAATGTATAGTTTTCTGCTGGCTCTAGGAATGGTAGATTAGATACCATTTTAACTCAGCCATGAGGGGGGAGCAATTTTCACCAAACCAAAGCTTAGTGAGCATGCTGGTTTCCAATTTATTCAAGTTCATTGCAAACCTCTTGAGAGTTTAATTTGACCCCCCCGATGCTTATCTCTGGAAAGGAATGTATCCATTCATACATTCACATATACGCAGATTGGAGGAATCATGCCTGTTGACAGCAATGAAGCATGGATATGCCTTTCCCCCAATGCCTCTTAGAATAGCCCAAAGAAAGGCTTTTTGTATGTGCTGTGCTCTTACCAATATACTGGTATCTCTGATACTCTGCAGCCCTGGTGGAAATGATTCAAATGTGCCAAAAAGAGAAAGACTGAGGCTAGTTGTGATTGGTGGATTTTGTTTGCTATTGATTTGACACCATAATATTGCTTTTCTCAAAATGGCATCCTCTATATGTGTTGCAACGGCAGCTCTCAAAAAGCTATTCTGGCTGAGAATTGTGTCAGTTAGATACACTGCCAACGTGACAAGTTGTGAAAGATTGATATCTCCTTCTTGCAAGAAGAAGCTAGCTTCATAGCATTCCAACATACATTTACACTTTTGTTCCCAAAAGCATATTTTATTCATCAACACAAAACAGATTTTCTCTCTCTTTCTTAGGTAAACAATGTTATCAACATGCAGAAAAAAACAGTAAAACACAGTAAAGAAGGTAAAGGCATGAGATAAAAGAAAGAGAAATTGTTATAACTACTTTACATTTAACACCATAACTCTCCATACCACACCTTTGTATCCTACAAATCTCCTTGCTTGAAGTACAAGATTCATAGGCTGCCTTTTAAACTTTTCACCTCTTTTTTTGGAAAATTTTATTGGCTTCATCCGATCATGACTTTTTAAATCTGTGCTGGTCTTCTGCTGCATTTAATCTCACTAATGATCAAACCATCTTTGTGTATTTCTTTCCTACAAATTACTTTATTTTGTATTCAATCCACATTCATTCATCACTCTTTTTTTTTTTAAACAAATTTTATTCAATTTTTAACAATTTTTTAAAACAGCTCTTTTCAGTAGACAGCATGTTCCCGGGTCGTCACTTTTACATGCAAATATGACAGTAAATCTATATTCATTTTAAACATTTGACTTCACTTCTATTCCATTTTAGCAGACAAAGGGTCAAAGAAATTAATCCTAATCTCAAATCTTAATCTCAATCTGTATAGCCCCAGTTCATTTCGAGTTAATTGCAAATATATATATATATTTTAAAAACTTCATTTATAAATCTTACAAATAACAATATATTTGCCCATCATATTAAAGATAAAGTTCATCCATATCTATCCTTTAATTATCTTCACATTGTTAATACTCTTTTATCATTTACAGAATTCTTTTGTCCGTCAGATTTGCCCTTTCATCACATATTCTCTCCATAATTCTAAATCCGTACAAATTTTAACACTAAGAAGAATGAGAAAGAAAAAAAACCCTAGACTTGCCCCCCTTTTACTACTTTGAAAGTGACACCTCAGTGGTTAATATAGTAACATAATCATAATCATTCCCTTTAAAACGAAAGATAGAGAAAAAAGAAAAAGAAAAAGGAGAAAAGCTCCCTTACAATATATCTCTAATCGATCGGGTTCTGCAACACATATCCCCCCTAAGATTTATTTATGATTCCAAGATAATAATAAAAATAACTAATCTTGGTTATTGACAAATCTCATTTTTAGGCATTTTCTAAAATCATTTCAATTAATTCAATTCATCTAATCATCATTTAGCTTTCTTTTGTAAATAAGAAATAAAATGTGACCTTTACCAGTAAAATTGTCAGTAACCCCTATTGTTTTACACTTTTATAATTACAATATATTCTTATTACCATTTCTTCATGCAGAACCCCCTTTTAAATACATTAGCCATTATCTCTATGCAAACAAGTTTCTTTCTTTATTATGTAATTCCCGTGTCTCTCTATCTTTTGTTCTTGTTTCTTGTTCCTTCTCCTCTCTTTTATCCCGCTATCCCCTTCTCTATCCAGTTTGAATCCTCTCTCTCTCTTTACCTTTCTGCTCTCTATCCTTCTGGACCTTTCTAACATGCCTAATTTCATAAATGTTCCCCTTTTTAATTACCTTCTTAAGTTTCATTTTTTTGACCATCCTCCCTTTCCCTTTTATTTGTATTAATCTTTGTGTTAGTTGTCTTCTTAAAATGGCTTTCGCTTGTGCTGGCTCCCTTCTCCTCCCTATTATCCTGCTCTCCCCCTTCTCTATCCAGTTTGAATCCCTCTCTCTCTCTCTTTACCTTTCTGTTCCCTTTCCTTCTGAACCTTTCTAACATGCTTAATTTCATAAATGTTCCCTTTTTAGATACTTTCTTAGGTTCCGTTTTTTTAGCCACCCTTCCTTTCCCTTTTATTTGTATTAATCTTTGTATTAATTGTCTTTTTAAGATGGCTTTCTCTTGTGCTGGCTCCACCCTTTCCAAGGCTCCTTCTTCTTTGTTCAGCATTTGAATGCCCATATTTTCTGCAACATGCCAAGTTAATTCAGTCACTTCCTGTAACAGTTCTTTCATACTTTTAAACTCCATTTTTAATTCTTTGGATGACCACCAAAATTTTAATTTTCCTTGTTTCTTCTTCTTTTTTCTATGATCCTAACCCAGGTCCAGAGACTATATCAATATCACCAATTAGTCCGGTAGTCCGTCTTTGTGTATTCAAGCTTTCACTTTCTATGAGTCTTGCGTCTCTTTAAAATGTAACAACTCCAATCCACAAAGGAACAAGATAGTTTCTTACTTCTTTAGCTTCCAATTTTTCTCCACAAAGTGGCACTTTCTGCACAAAGTCTTAACCCTTTCCTTTTATTTTGATATTCAAAGTTTTCCGAGCCCCAAACTTAAGTTCTTACGCTGGCTTCTTCCTTTCCCGGTTCAAGCCCTTATAGCTGTCAAAATATTTTACTTATTTTTTCCTTCACTTGGAACTGCACCGCTTCTGTTTCTCTTTTTAAAAACTCATCTTTATCTTAATCCCGGGTGCCTTGATCTTACCATCCGAAACTCCCGGTTCCTCTGCTGTCGACTTCTCTCTTTCCTCCTGCACCAATCTTAATCCGTTGAGACCTTCTCTTCGAGGTGGCCATTTTGACCACCACTTCTTGACGTCTTCGGAGGGAAAAGACCAGACCGAAAAGGGGGGAGATGCGGCTCCCCTCACTCTGGCTGGCAGATTTCCCTTTCTCCGCCGCCCCTACGAGGCAGCTTCAGCCCCGAACCTTGCAGGATCGGGGCTCTCCGACGCAAGAGCCAGGCTGCGGTCGTGGACGATCACAAACCGCCGCCCGTTCTCGAGAAGGCTCAACCCGGAAGTCACATTCATTCATCACTCTTAAGAGTGCTGAAGCTACCTCTTCTGTTTCTACAATGCACTTCATAAATTCTCCTTTTTCATTTCATTTAACTTACTTTTTTGTTTCTTTTCACATACCCAAAGCTTGTTTCCATTTAACAAGGTGGGAAGAAGCATGTTCTTATAGCCAGCCATTTTTGCTTCAGTCAGCCAAAATGAATTTCTCACACCATTTACCATTCTATCAACAAGTGCATGTCTTAAACATTTTCCATCCATTTCCCAATCTTTATTAAACGTCCCATCGAAGTAGACTAATTAATCCATTTGCTCTGCTTTTACGTGTAACTTGCTATTATTCCATTTTCCTATCAAACACAGCTTCAAGATGTGTAATGTTCCCACAATCATTTAATATATTTATGGATGCTTATAGTTAACTGTGGACGTATGTTGTTGGTGTTACTCTATGCTTTTATTTTGGGTATAGTTTTTGCTGCATTGTTGGCTGAATGATGTGCTATGAATGTTAGATTGCATGATGTAACAAGGGGTATGGGTCTGAGGTACATGCATACCGTATGTACAGATCTGCATACAGATTTACAAACAACACACTTCTATAGTTACTACAAGCATCCATAAATACATTAAATAATCAAGAAAACATTGCACATCTTTGATTTATTCCTTATTCAAATGCTGATACATTGACTAAAGTTTTCATTAATTAGGACTCATGCTTTGTTTCCATTATATAGTGCTCTTACCGCATTCAGCAATTGCTCTTCAACTCCGTATTTGTGCAAAACATCCCTTGCTTCCTACTTAGGCACATGATCATACACTTCCTCTAAGCCAAGCCAAGCACAGAAAGCATGCAGAGCATGGCTTCTGGAATTCATCCCAACTTCTTACTAATAGCAAAGCTCCAGCAGGTCACCTGCCTAGGAAGGAAGAGGGCTCAGAACGGAAAAGCTGAGGTGGCAGCATCTTCTTTCTGTGGTGTCCAATTTCCATTCATTCTGCTGTGAGATTGATCTATCTCATACTTTCTTTTCCTGTAGTTGTGCTACTTTCACTCTCATTGGTTTCACCTCCTTTTCACTCATACTCATTTTTTTTAAATTAAGGTCCACTGTTTCATGTTCTCATCAACCTGGTATTCTTTGCTAATTCTCTAAATCTTTCATCACAATCAAATCAGTCATGTTTTTTAATGCATGCATTCCTTTGCCATGACTACACATGAATAGACTTACACCTAAACTTCACATTCAATTCCTATTTCCTATGTCGCCCCATCTCCCTCCTCTCCCCCCATGGGTCATATTCATTCAGAATGTTGGACAATTTTTCTTCCAAACTTTGTTATTTTCATTAACACCGTTCTCTGCAGCGTATCATACAGCTATTGCCAACTTGTGAATTGGTGGTAGTTGACTTGGATTGAATTTAAAACTGAGTAACTATATTGAAAAAAATAGAAGTGGCTTTCTGAAAATGAACTATATGTGTAAAGCTGGTACACAAGATGGGGAAAAAGGGTGGACCAAAGTAGATTTAAAGGGATGCAGAAGAAATATGTAGGAATCAAGATTAGTTTGCTGTTTATGGGGAAGGTCTTTCCTCCAAGTTCTTATTTCAGAGCTCTCTCCCACAGAACAGCTGGTGTTAATGGCCCTGAGGGTGAGAGGGGAGGGAGTACAAGTCGTCCTTATGACCACAATTGAGCCCAAAATTTCTGTTGTTAAGTGAGACTTTTCCTAAGTGAGTTTTTCCACGTTTTATGATATTGCTTGTCCAAGTTGGTAAGTGAATCCCTGCAGGTGATAAGTTAGTAACACGGTTGTTAAGTGAATCTGGTTTCCCTATTGACTTTGCTTGTCAGAAGGTCGCGAAAGGGGATCACATGACCCGGGTTGCTGCAACGGTCATAAGTACGAACGAGTTGGCAAGAACCTGAATTTTGATCAGATGATTATGGGGATGCTGCCAAGGTTGTAACTCTGAAAAACCGTCCTAAGTCATTTTTTTTTCAGTGCTGTTGTAACTTTGGACAGTCACCAAATGAACTGTTGTAAGTCGAGGACTATCTGTATACCTATCAGGCCTGTTATACGGCCAGGGGTAAACAAAAAGGGTTTAGCACAATCGGTAAATCCAGTCTTTTTTTTTTCAACTGCTCGGGAAATGCAAGATTTCTTCCAATTCCCAGAGACACATAATAGCGAAGGCGTCTGGATCCCATGCAACAAAACCAGCTGCAGCTCTCATTGCAGAAGCTGGCTCAGCTGCAGACAAGTTCATAAACAGAAACCAAGAATATGCAGTCATGTAAAAACTGTTGGAATTGTTTGGCTGGCAATTCCTCTCCCTTCCCCTCCTTCCTGCTCAGCACCAGAACTCCACATTTAGGAGCAGGCAATGACAGTTTTTCTATAAATCGACAAGCCACTAACCCTAAGGTTTCATAGCACCTGACAGGCAAAATTCCAACCATTTGTATGACAACCTCTTTTTAAAAAGTAATAATTTTGCTACTACCCATAGGAAACAAATTCCATAGCACATTAGATTTCTCAGGTTTCAAGTGAACATGGAAGTTACTATCGCCGCTCACTTTGGGTTAGGGGCATTCATATAATACAGTGATCTTCTCTCCGTGGCCTGTTGTGCTGTCCATCTGAGATCAACTTCCCAAGGAAATTGGCATGCGAGCAAATTAACATTAGCCCTTGGGCAGTATGTGGCACTTCCTGATCCTATTTACTGTGTGCCAGCAGCCATTTGGTTGATTCATCCAGATGTTCTAGATTACAGTTCCTACAGTCTCACTAAACTTTCTATGATGCATGTGTCTGATAGGAACAGTGGACTCAAAGCCCTTTGCAAACAACAAATTGGGAAAGAATACTAACAAATAATTATACTGGGTTTGTGAAGATAGCTGCAATTTTACACAGCAGTTTGTGCAGTTAAAACTTCCTGAAACAAGGATTTCTTGAGAGACATGCCTTTTCAATATAGGACAATTTGAACTGATCCCCTTGTCTGCATGTGGCTATTTATTTTGGTGGAGATAAATTTCAGAATGGTTCACTGTGTATTGTTAAGATAGAAGATTGTTTCTTTTACTTTTAAAGCTCCAGGTTAGAGCACAATGTGCAAAACTGGTAATTATTATCTATCTGTCACTCAGTTGTGTCTGATTTTCAAAGACTGCCTGGGTAAGTCCCTGGAGTTTTCTTGGCAAGGTATTTCAGAAGTGGTTTGCCAGTGCCTCCTTCTTAAAGCTGACAGAAAATGACTGGCCCTAGATCATCTAACTGGCTTTGTGTCTAAGGCAGTGGTGCATTTCAAAAAATTTTACCGCCACTTCAGTGGGCATGGCTTGGAGGGTGCGCTTTGCGCACACACACACACACTTTGCGCAGGCACAGAGGCATTCTGACTCACCTCCTGCAATCCTGCACTCTCCCTGTCGCTTCAGCAGCTGCCGTGCAGCAATCTGCTCTGCCACACAAAGCAGCTGGGCTTCAAAAGCAGGACATAAAGGTTAGTATAGGGGCCTGGGCAGGCAGGCAGGCCCAACAGCAGAGTGTCGGAGAGAACCGGTTTGGTCTCTGCTGTTCATCGGCGCTACTGGCTCGGTAGAACCGGGCCAAACCGGTAGAATACCACCACTGGTCTAAGATAGGATTAGAACTCACAGTCTCCTGGTTTCTAATCTGATATCTTAACCATCATCTCAAATGGCTCTACATCAATATATATAGAGATGTATACAGATATATATGACTCTCTTTATACACATTTATATATATGATTGAATTTGGGTAAGGGAATATAATCTATAACACAGTCCCTAATACTTTCACCAACATCAAAAAGGAGAGTCAGAAAATTGGGAAGCTGGATTAGGCAGGTTTTCCTGCCAATGGAAGAACCATCTTGCCCAACTCGAACACTGAAAACTCTCTGCTTCACAGCTATTCCTCCTGCATCAAACTTCAGCCAGAAGATAATTGGCTCAGCCGCCAAAGACAGGATAACTCTCTAAGCCAGAGGCATGGTACCCATGTTACATGCAGAGCGTCTGTGTGGATGTAGTTTTAGAAACTGTTAAGTTTGCATGAAGAGTCAGATGCGAAGAGCTTCAGTGAAGAGTTTATTAAGTGACCACAGCTCGAATGGACCCAACTTGGCTGGGATACGGCTGCTTCTTATAGCCAGCAGCCATAGTTGCCAGCCAATCGGAGTGCAGGGTTTTTCCCGCACTATTTAAACCAATCCCATTTGACACTTTACAAGAACAGTTCAAAATAAACCAATAACATTTAAACCTACATACATAACACCCTTCCCCACTAGGTTCAGTCCATACCAAACCCCAACCTATCTGATGTATTCTTTTAAATAGGTGGGGCTCTTGCGTGTACGTTGAGGCCTTCGTGGTTCAGAAGTTTTAACGTTCTCACCCAGTGAGAGGGGAAATGTGTCTGTTGACATTTCCCTAGTTGGACTTCCTGTGAAAGAAGACCCTGTTTGACTGTTAGAATCTGGTCTCTCCTCCCAACCCATCTCCATCTCAATGTCAGCACCTAAGTCAGGTAGTGATGTGCAATCTTCCACTTCTAAGGATGGATTTTGGCATTGTGACAGGTTTTGGGGTGGTTCCTTTCGTAATGGCTCGTTACACATGGGGTTGATTCTTGCTTGCTGATTTTCCTCCTGCTCCTCCCCTTCCCCTCTAGAATTGACATCAGGTGAGGGAACTAGAGAGAGACAAGGGTGATGTTCCTGAAAGAACCTGGATCTAAGTTGATCAATGTGCCTGCTCCAGAGGAGTCCATCCTCTGTTTGCACCCTGTAAGAACGAGGGCCTGTGATCTGAGTTATCTCAGCAGGAATCCACAAAGGTTCACCTATGAGGTTCTTAGCATAAACAGAATCACCCACACTGAATGTACGAACTTTGGAAGTGGAATCCAGTGGAGCGTTGGGTGCATAAGTGGGATGAAGGCAGTCAAGGGAAGACCTAAGTTTCTACCCATCAACAACTCTGCTGGGGATAAGTTATTAGATGGGCTAGGAGTGATGTGCTGAACACTAAGAAGTTTTTCAACTTTCTCAGTGATATCCCCAGGACCCAGTTGCTGAAGCTTCTCTTTGGTAACGCACCACGCGTTCAGCCCAGCCGTAGCGAAGGGTGCCCAGGGGAGTAAGGGCATGACTGATACCCTGTTGTGCTAAATAGGATTCAAAGAGGTTGGATGTAAATTGAGGGCCATTGTCAGAGACAAGAACATCAGGTAACCCGTAGGTTACAAACAGTTTTCTGAGCTGCTTGATGACAGCATCAGTTGTGGTGGATGCCATGGGAAACATCTCTAGCCATTTGGAATATGCATCTACTATAATAAGGAAGGTGTGCCCTCTGGTAGGGCCTGCGAAATCAATGTGAATCCTAGACCATGGCCCCTCGGACATTCCCATTCCTGTGTGGGGGCATGAGATGGGGCAGGCCTGACTACCTGACAGTTGGGACAAGATGCAACCCAGTTTTCAACCATTTTGTCAATACCTGGCCACCATAACTCCTGGCCAATCCCTTCATCCTTACAATACCAGGATGACCCTCATGTAACATTTCCAAAACCTCTCTTTGCAGTTTTGCAGGAATAACCACCCTGTTACCCCACAAAATACATCCTCTTAATACAGATAATTCAGTTTGCCTGGACTTAAAAGGTTGGGCAAGGTGAGGTAGATCTTGAAGAGGCCAACCTTTCTTAATCCAGCCTATAACAGGAGCCAACACAGTGTCTTTGGCAGTCTCTCTGGCAATTTCAGCAGCATGAACTGGAAGCTTGGCAACAGTTTCTAGGAAAAAGGTGTGTGTTTCAGGTTCAAGGTCCTCCTTGTGGCAAGGAAGCGGGCAACGACTTCATCAGCATGTCCAATGTCCTTGCCAGGCTTGTGGATAAGTTTGTATGAATAAGCTGCAAGAAATTCAGTCCACCTCAGCATTCTTGGTGACAGGATAGTAGGTGTAGGCTTGTCTCCTGCCACAATGCCTAACAAAGGTTTGTGATCTGTGACAATGGTAAATGTTCTGCCATACAGATATTCATGAAATTTCTTAACAGCTGCAACAACTGCCAATGCCTCTTTGTCCAATTGGCTGTAATTCCTCTCTGCTTTGGTCAAAGTGTGAGAGTAAAATGCAATAGGGGCTTCCCTCCCGCTGGGAAGCCTGTGGCTCAACCCCCCCACTCCAAAAGGGGATGCATCACAAGTCAGGACAACAGGCAAATTCTCAGAGAACTGTATCAGTACAGCATCAGACGTGATTAGTCTCTTAATACTGTTAAAAGCTGATTGTTCCTTCCTGCCCCAGACCCAAACAGACTTCTTATCAAGTAATCTGTGCAATGGTTCAGCAATGGTTGCCTTCTGAGGTAGGAACATGTGATAAAAGTTAATGAGTCCAAGGAAGGCTTGCAAATCTGTTTTGCATTTCGGTCTAGGGGCTTCTTTGATTGCTTGATCCTTGGCATCTGTAGGGTGGATGCCATGCTTGTCAATCATGTAGCCCAGGAACTCAACCCTGTCAGTCTTAAGAGTGCATTTTTCTTCCTTGACTTTTAACCCCGCTTTTCTGAATCTGGTAAGGACTTCTCTGAGTCTTTCTTGTAGCTGAGTGTCATTTTCAGCAGAGATTAACACATCATCAAAGTAAGGCACTACATCTGGCAGTCCTTGGAACATTCTTTCCATAAGGCTTTGAAAGATGCCTGGTGCCACGCTTACTCCAAATTGTAACCTTTTACATTTGAAGGCACCTCTATGAGTCACAATGGTTTGGGCCTCTGCAGTGGCATCATCAACTGTTAGTTGTTGATATGCCTGGGCCAAATCCAATTTGGCAAAGACTGTACCCCTGCCAAGTGAATGTAACAGATGATGCACTACTGGAACTGGATATGCGCTCTGCTGTAGCGCATGGTTCAGTGTCCCCTTATAGTCTCCACAAATTCTTACTGACCCATCAGCCTTGACTGGTGTGACTATGGGTGTCTCCCATCTGGAGTGGTCAGTGGGCTCTAAAACCCCTTGAGCTATTAATTTGTCTAATTGTGCATCAATTTTTCCCTTTAAAGCAAATGGAACCCTCCTGGGCTTTAAACGAATTGGGGGCACCTTGGGATCTAGGTTGAAAGTGATAGGGGTCCCCATATACTTGCCCAGTCCTTCGCTGAAGACCTCTGGAAACTCAGACTTCAAGGCCTCCTCCTATTCAGAGTTGCTCACGTGATTGATGCCAGTCACCTCGATGCCTAGTGGCTTGAACCACTCAAGTCCCAGCAAGCTTGGGCGATCCTTGTCCATGATGGTCAGGGGCAAACCTTTGGTGTGGCCTTTAAACTTCACGTTGAATTCTCTTGTTCCAACTACTGGAATCTTGTTCCCTTGGTAGTCTTTAAGAGTCAGTGCTTGCTTCTGGAAATGCTTTTTCTGAATGTTGGGAAGTAGTCTGTGAATAGTGTCCCATGACACCATAGATAAATAAGAGCCCGAGTCCACCTCCATTTGGCAAGGCCTTCCTTCAATGAATACCTTCACATGTACTTTTCTGCTTTTCAAGGGTGAAGAATGACCAATAGTGATTGTTTGATGAGTTTCATTCTTTCCATTTGCTTCTGAGTTGCGCCCCATCTTTTCAATGAAATTGTTGGGCTTGAATTCCTTCTCAGGGAATTTCTTCCTGCTAGGTGGAGTTCTGGATGATTTGCAGACTCTTGCTAGGTGACCCCTTTTCTCACAACGTAGGCAGATGGTGTCTAAAACTTGCATTCAGTGCGGGGTGCCCCCACAGCCTCTGCAATAAAATTCTTGCCTCTTTTTTCCAGGGTTCTTCCTTTTCTTCTCCATTCTGAGTCTATAAATTCCTTCCTCCACCTCACTACAATCTGAATCAGAGTCTATTTGTTCGCAATGGGTTGTTGTGGATTTTTCCACATCAGAATGGCTTGAGGCCTTGTTAATCTTTTTCATGGCTGCTGCTGAGGACTTGGTTGCTTCCGCTGAAACAGCTTCCTCTACGTGATCAAACAGCTTCCTCTACGTGATCTTCCTCTACGTGATCTTAGGTTTCATTAGTAGTTTGCTCTGTAAGACCTTATCTTTAAGGCCTAGAACAAACCGATCACGCATGGCCTCTTCTAAGTTGGTAAACTCACAAGCACCCCCAATGTCCCTTAAACTTGCCACAAAGTCATTAACATTTTCGCTTTCCCCTTGATCCTGACGGTAAAACTCGTGTCTCTTAATGAGGCATGATACTTGTGGGGCGTAATGGGCTCTTAAAAGCTTTTCCAAATCAGGCCATTCCATTACCTTCAAGTCTGCAGCTCCGGCCAACGCCTTCGCCATCTTGAAGACTGCCGGACCGCAGTGCGTGAGAAATACCGCCCTCTTCCGCTTCTCGGGGATATCGGCGAGGTCGTTTCCTTCCAAGTACATCTGGAAGCGATCCGCATATGATTCCCAGTCTTCCGCCGCTGGATCGAACGGGGCTGGGGGGATGTTCAGCGCAGCCATCTCGCTCTTCTGCTTGTCTTCCGCGTCGTCTCTTCTTCAGGGCAATCCCACCTTCGTCGCCAGTGTTAAGTTTGCATGAAGAGTCAGACGCGAAGAGCTTCAGTGAAGAGTTTATTAAGTGACTACAGCTCAAATGGACCCCACTTGGCTGGGCTACGGCTGCTTCTTATAGCCAGCAGCTGTAGTTGCCAGCCAATCGGAGTGCAGGGTTTTTCCCGCACTATTTAAACCAATCCCATTTGACACTTTACAAGAACAGTTCAAAATAAACCAATAACATTTAAACCTACATACATAACAGAAACCAAGTGATCTAATGTATTCTTGGCTTCACTAGGACCAAAACGAGCAATAAGGAGTAGCATTTGCTAGAGATCTGATTTCTGTAATCAAGAAACCACTAAGGCTCTCAGGAACTTCTAGTGTATGTGTTTTTTTTTCAGAGTATCTACTGATTTCTATTGTTTCTCTTTTGTTTTTAAAAGTAAGGTTTTAGGCCTCATGAACCACAGAGTTCTACAAAGAATAAGTTAAAACATATGAAGACTGTCTGCAATAGTTTTCAGTGCTCTGATTAGAAGAAATTGTGGCATGTATGTTTCCTGTTTTTTGTTTTTATATCTTATCTTTCCATATTTAATATACATATTGGTCCTCTTAGATCTTCTCATCCATATATCATACTCAAGAAATGTGAGAATAAAATATGTAAACGTCTGAGTAGAATAAAAAATATAAACCATTACTCCCAGAGGGTTTTGTGTGCAAGTGATTTCTTTTCATGCAGAAAATAACATTTTATTCCCTGTGAATTGCCATACATCACTGCCATGAAAGGGTAGTTATTGGACTCCGATTCAGAAATTGGCAATCTTATATACTTTAGGTATTGTGGTTGTACAATTTAAGCTGTAAGCATGGAATTTCAGTTTGTTTTACACCAGCCAAAAGATCAGAAAAAAAGAAGCATTCAACTCACCTGGACTCTTAAAATAACATTAACAAGAATAATGATTCGTGTATGTTTCATTTTCTATGGGAAAAGAAGCAAGGGCATTTTTCCAAGTAGATTTAAATCAATCTATAATTCTTTTGGTTTCTGGTAATATGATTCAATTATTATCATTTTAAATTGCTGACATATTTCTTCTTTTTAAGTTTGTTCTCGATGCTAAGGAATGGACAATTTACCATAATGTGTTAAATGGGTTGGATTCATCTATTCAAGCAGTAATTGTCTTTTATAAACTACAGGAACATTAAGAAAATGTATTTTTTTCTTACAGTTGTAACAGAGATCTGCTCCTGTACCATTAAAATCAGCCCTAAGGTAAGAAATTAAGCAGATTTCTTGCCCTTTGATCTTCATGTCACAAAAAGTTCAACTTGCTTTGTTTCTTCCTACTAGAACACTTTAGAGCTTGAAAAATCAGTCAAAAATTTTATGATGGTGATGACTGAGAGCAAAAAAACATGCATTCACATCAATTTGATTATGAATATCTTTGCTAGCTTTGGGGGGGGAGATAATCTGCTGTATTTCTATATCTCTTCTGCATATGAAACCATAGATAATTTTCCTAGGGTTCTAATGGGAAAAATTCAAGGTTATGTGATGGAATTCTGTTATAGCAGAAAAGGACAAACATAAAAGTTACGCATCTTATAAGTCATGTTGTTGTTAGGCAAACCAACTGAGGTAATTATTACTCAGTTACTGTGGGCGATCAAAGTATTATTTGTAGCTTTCAACTCACCATTCCTAACAAGGTGCAATTTTGGATTCATCACTCAACATAAGTTGCTCTTCTCCAATAAAAACAGGAAGACACAAGGAAAAGGAAAATGCCATGTATGAAGGTCCTTTGAATATTTATGTGGGGTTTCTTTTTTAAAAGAAATTCTAGAAGTACAAAACATTCTTAAATTGCTATGTTCTTTGAAAGAAAGCTCTTGTTTTGTAGCACTGATTTTCCTGAGAAATGGAAATGAATTAAGCTGGTAGCTGTATAAAACTTTTAATAACCACCTTCATGTGGTCAGCTAAGGCATATTAATGTAGAAAGAAATTGTGCATACACAAAAGTGCTTCAAATATTATGTGTGGTTGGCTTTGTACTCTTGTTTCCCTTGGAGGATCAGCATTGTCCTATGGGCCTGTGAGAATAAGATTCTATTAGGAACACTTGTTTTCAGGTAGACCATCCGCCTCTGGGTACCCACAGAACCCAGTGAGTAATATCCTAATATCCCTTGTGCTTTGAAAACAAAAGGTATTGAGTTAGCTTCACAGTGGCATTTGGATTTTTTTTTTAAATTTTGAATTCTAGGAAAAGGAAGTACTGTATGCACACAGTAGACATATTCAGTTGTTTATAGGATCTTGAGTGTTCAGAGGAAGACATGAGGAAGACATGAGATGAAGCACAGGTAATAATTTCACTGTTCATATGTAAGAGATGAGCAAGCTAACCTGAGTTGGAAGGTGGCGTTGAATGTGTCCTCAGTTTGGAATCTTTGCGCTTCCACAAGAGATCTAAGTTCAGTCTTCTGTTAACTCCATTGACCCTTAGCTAGGACTAATTTAGCTTTGATCTTAATTGACCAGACTCTTGTGTATAGGTAGCAATAATAAACTCTTCAGTGCTTTGAGCTCAGTGAGTGTTCCTGGTTCTTTGCTCCTGACATTGCATCATATTCATATACATTTTTTTTAAAAAGAGCACTACAAAACATTTAAATCTGCAAAATGTTTTCTTAAACAGATAGTTTTAGTTAAGATGAGGGCAGAATGGAAGCCATGCCAAAGAGACACAACTATGGGTTGATGACTAAAGGACAACATTGTTGTCTGGGTGATCAATCAAATTACCATAACTGCATAAGAGTCATTTTGTGGCCAAATGAAAAAGTTACCTCATGAGGTTTGGTTTGTCATACCCCAAACTTCAGCTCCAAGATGAAAGAGGAAAGCATTTTCAATAATGTTGGGCATTTTGTATTTAAGTAGGTAATTGCCATAATTCCTTAGGTAGATTGTAGATGAATGAGAGGAAGATGGGCAGTTAAATAAAGTAAAATAAAATAAATTAATAAAATATGAACTAAATAACACCCTCCGATTCATTCTGAAAAATTTGTAAAGCAAAAGTATAAAATGAGATTGATTTTTAGGAATAAGTTTTATTTTCATGGTTGATAAACTCTGAGTTTTATCAATGGACAGCATCCAAAACAGATAACCTGAAAAGCTGATTTCAGGTCTCACTGAACTGATTGGACTGATTTAAATCGGGAAGGAATGAATTGGAAGATATTCTCTAAGTACTGTCACCTAATAGTACAGAAGCAAATTAAACATAATGAGCATATTCTCCTGAAATTTATAGAAGCTGTGGGACAGCTGTTGCAGAATTCACACTTATGCAACAAGTCTTGTGCCAAAGAATGCCACACTAGATGGGGGATATCCAGGGACATATTTGCTTTCCTTGTGGACTTTTCTCTTGTGTGTCAAAGAAGGCGGGATGATGTACCTGAGAAATATTTCTTGTACGCCATAAACACTTCAGATCCTAGGTCCTTTATCAAGGGCTCTGAAAACTCTGCCATTTCTCAAACAGGTCTCAGGCACTTTGAACAACACCTCTATTCTCTATTTGTGCCTAGGCAGAAATGGAGGCCAGTTAATGAGATCTACTACACACAGAGAAAGCCTCACACCTATTTCAAGTAGCAGCCCCTCCATTCACACACAGAAGACTGCAATTTGGTGGCTACTCAGTGAAGATGGATATCTTCTGAATGCTCTGCAGTTATTGGAAAACAAGATTTTTTTCCCCCTCCAGGATGTGTTTTCCTATCCTTTGTCTTGCCTTTGGACAGACTGATTCCCCACCAGGCTGTCAGTGAATCCTGAGAGTTCCCAAAAGTAGGTGTAAGCTGTTTAGCTGAGGCTGATGTGGGCTAAGTTACCCCACCTTTGCAACAACTTGCTAATTCAAAAGAAGGCATTGTGGCAGGACTCAAGAGTGTCTTTCTTGTCAAAGAATCAGCAGCAGAAATGCTAACTGAGTTCCTAACATTATTGCACAGACCGAAGAGACTCAGTTTAACACTCAGCTAGCTGACAGCTGCAACAAAGCTCCAAGACACTCTATGGCTGCTCACTTTGGTGAATGTCCTTCATTCTTAAATCTTAGCCCAGCTCTTACCGATAATACCTCTTGGATTCAAATCCCTTTTGTACAATTGAGGTAATCTTTTCACAGCTCAGACACCAGTCCCACGCATACTCTACATCATATTAAAGTTATGATTTGTTGACTGAGCCTGTAAGTGTCAGGGGTTCATACATCATGTAAACCGAAATGTACACTTTACGGTGACTGGATTCAAGCAACATGCCAAACACACTATGTTAGAGTTTTATCACATTTCATGAACCGATCAGTGCACTGATGAAAATCAAGAATTGTTACAGAGTAATGAAATTAAAATTTATGCCCTTTCCATTCAGGTACACAGTTGTAGTGAAAGATAGGAAGATAATTGCCAAAAAGGTCTAGAAAATCAAATGTCAAAAAATCTCCAGGAACTATGACAAATACTTACCCCATTGTGCAGTCAGCCAGTTAAGCCAATACAAGCACATTTCCCAGCTGCAAGATAGACAAACAACTGGGCACATCTAAGCCTGTTACTGAAATGGGACAGAAGCATTGCCCGCCTAAGGGCAGCCCCACAAAGCAAAAAGGGATGAATTTATTACCTTGACGGATGGAGACGTATCTGCCATTGGAAGCCATGAAAACCACTTGCGGATGACTCTCTTCCAGATCGAAGAGTTCGTCTTTGCCTGGCTTGGAGCTCCTGCCAGATTTTAGAGTGCCTGTAGGTCCCACTGGTGCTAGGTATTTCCCATCACAATCCTTGAAGGCCAACTTCCCTGCCTTGAATTCCAGGGTATAACCTGAATGGCAGTCAGGCTCCTGGACCAAGGTACCATCGTTGCGCAGGTAGCGATTGTCGCAGGTTCGTAGGCAATACTTCTTGTTCTGGAAGGTAAGGGTGATAAGGGAATCCACACCCCAAGGGATGTTGCTGTCTATAGAGATCTCGTCCTCTTGGGCACTGAGGTGAGCATACCTTCGCCTGCTAACACTCAAAAGATTAGCTTGGGGGTGGATGGCCAAGTGTACCACCCAGAGTTCAGTTTCAGTAATGGTTTGGGCGAAACAAGACAACCTGTCTTCAGAACCACCAAAGAAGCGCTTGTACCGTTCTGACTGGAGCGCCCAGCGTCCATCTGACTGGGTGACAATGATAAAACACCCATCCGTTTCTGGCTTCTCGGCTTCACAGGAGACCTTGCCATCCTTGTCGGCAGACAGGTACCTACCTAGGTGGCTTTTTAAGAAGACCACCGAGCTGTCTCTGTCCTGTTCCAGGCTCCATATTTGCTTCCTTTTCAGACTCGGTGCCGAAGCATTGATTTTATAGCCAAAGTGCTCTGCTGTTAAATAGCGATTATCAGAGTTGATTAAGCCAAACTGGATCTTCAAGGCCTGGTGGATCCCATTGGTTGGCATCTTCAGTCTAGGCAGCAAACAATCCTAAAGACTGGGGTGAAAGTCAAGTTTTCCCAATTATTAATAAGGTATGAATGTTTTGCCCAGCCTCACAATTGAGGAATCTGGATTAAAACAAATGAGTGTTTTACATCTCAGTCAGAGCCACAGGTGACCTGCAAATGCTCCAGTTCCAGGCCGATCTGCAGCAGCTTTTCCTTCATCTAATCCACAGCCCATAAAACCAATCTTGTTCATTACTTTTTCCCCGCCCTCCACACCTCCTCGAGCTGGCAGCATTGCTCTCTCCTGCACTGCTCACATTGACTTCTCCTCCTCCTCCTCCTCTGCACGGCACAGCAGGGATTGGGGGGGGGGGAGGAAAGTAGGCACTTAGCACTGCACCAGCCTTGCTTAATTAGCACAGCTAGGATTACAAAGCTTTCAATGAGCTGCCAGCCTCCTGTAACCAATAGTGGAGCTTCTAGATAAAAGCCACAAGGGAAGGGGGTTGACAGGTGGCACAATAGCCTTTTAATCAGCTGTGTTCTTTGGTGGGATCTTGTATTCTACAATAGTGGCGTTCTGCACTACAGCTCCGTTTCTTTTCCTTTGCTGTCTCAGCATCTCTAAATGTTTCATAGATCCCCTACCTAACTCCTTCACATCTCAGGGCTACGGTACATTGCAACCAAACCTGCTGCCTTTCTGCTTGATTTTCTCCACGGAGGATTTATTCTCTTTGTCTCTGTGTAAAGTTATATGGTTCTCTGATTCCATGTGGTAGGTCACCTTCGAGCTGAATACCTCTTTGGTCCAGCTTCTAATCTCCTTAACAATTAAAAGGGCCTTTCTATTAATATAATTCTTTTATCCTCCTTCAGATTCTTTGCCTCCATCTGTTAAGTAACACCAAATCCATAGCTCCTTTAAAAGGAAAGTGGCAGGATCCCTTAAGTTTAAGGAAATGGTCTGCCCAGAGGTTGAATCAGGGCAGCCTATAAAGCAAATGTAGCCAGCTAGGATGGCAAACCCATGTCTTGAATAAGTAACTCTTAAAGAAGTGCTGTTTAATTTCAACACAAAATCTTGGAATCTGATAAAGCAGAAAATGTTCAAAATACAGAACGGAAGTGTTGGAAGAAATATCCTTCTGGGTTCAGTTCCAAGTGGGGAACTGGAAACATGGAGGCTGTTTGGAAAAATGGTTTAATGGTGGACAGGATCACATGTCTTGGAGCTCTTGAGCGAAGAAAAGGGAAGAGATGCTGAGAGTCCCTGGGCTTTATGACCTCTCTGGGCTTTGAACTTCCTGGGGCACAGGAAGAGTATCCTGATAGGTTGCTGTTGGAGGTTATAGCTAGCTTTGTAGGTTGTCTGTGTGCTAAGTTTAATTGAAACTTGGTGGGTGGTGCAATGAAGGGCAATTAAATGGCTCTGCCTGAAGGAGGTAGATCTTTGTTATGTAGAATAGACTGGGCCAGGCCTTAATGGCCCATTAGCAAAGGTGAGGGGGGGCTAAGTTTCTGCCTCTCTGAGTTTCTACTTCTCTTAGGGAAATATTCTGCCTCTTTAATATATCCTAAAATATTTTATTTTTTCTAGGAGCGGGGTGGTTTTTAACTTCCAACTGAAGCTACACCAAGTACCCTATTTATGGAGTTGCTAAGAAGCAACACCAAATTTATGGCATATAATCAATCAATTATCTGCAGTGGATTCCAGCTTTCCATCTAGTTATTCCATTAGGCAAAATGTGGCTGCTTCCTTAGGTAGCAGTTTCCAAAAGTATCTGGCATTTCTCCTAAGCTTCCAGGCTAAGTTAGTTGCTTTCAGGTGCAGTGAAGGACTTTGTGTTTCTAGATCAGGGATGTCAAACTCGCGTCGTCACATCGTCGTCACATGATCTATCGTGACTTTTTTCCCCTTTGCTAAACCAGCCGTGGGTGTCACCAGCGTGTGATGCATCTGGCCCATGCAGTGGTGCATTGACCATTAAGCAGACTAAACCCGTGTTTAGGGCTCCAGGCCCAAAGGGGGCACCACAAAGTTGAGAATATGGCTTCGTTTGTACAGTATGTACAAAGGAGGGGGACACCAAGGTTTGTCAGTGCTTAGGGCACCAGTGAGCCTTAATTCGCCACTGGGCCCGTGAGCTGCAAGTTTGACACCCTGTCCTAGATAGAAAACAAAAACAAAAATGCACCCACCTGCTTCTACCGTGTTTCCCCGAAAATAAGACCTACCCCGAAAGTAAGACCTAGCACTGTTTTCTAAACCTGCCCTAATATAAGACCTACCCTGAAAATAAGACCTAGTGTAAATCTCCAGTTCCAGGAAGACTTTTCAGGGAGCAACTGCACCCAAACACCCCCACACACACTCACACCCACTATTTGGCACCATAAATATATAAGACCTACCCCAAAAATAAGACCTAGTGTGTTTTTGGGAGCCAAAAAAAATATAAGACAGTGTCTTATTTTCGGGGAAACACGGTAGATAGAAGAGGGCAACAGACACCAAGGAGAGGCAACCTGGACTTAAGGAGAAACTACCTAACAGTGAGGCCAATTAACCAGTGGAACAGAAGTTGTGGTTACTTCATCACTAGAGGCCTTCAAGAAGAGACTGGACAGCCACTTGTCTGAAATGGAATAGGGTCTCCTGTTTGAGCAGGGTGGTTGGACTAGAAGACCTCCAAGGTCCCTTCCAGCTCTATCCTGATGGATTGGACCTTCCATTTTGTCCTTTGTCTCGGTAGCAGAATCTCCTGTGCTAGTTCAGCAGTTGCTTTTCCACCCACTTCTTTTCCTCTAGACTGCCTGCACCCATAGAAAAATATGTTTCTGAGATTAGAAGATATTGGGAAAACTCTAAGGATGTGAAGATGGAATGAAGAGTTAGTAGAGGCACAATATAATATTGGAATTGATATTGGTGGTGAGACATGAACGGGAAACTTACTCTTGGAGAAAGCTTAAGTAGAGTGAAAGGAACAGTTCACTGCTTGGGTGCTGCATGAGTCAGAGAGGAGTCCAGAGAGTGGGTGTAATGCTAGTATAGACAGTCCTCAATTTATGACCATTCACTTAGTGGCCATTTCAGGTTACAACAGCACTGAAAAAGTGGCTGACAGCTGGTCTTCACACCTACAACTGTCCCAGCCTCCCCATGGTCACGTGATCAAAATCTGGGTGCTTTGGCCACCGGCATGTATTTACGATGGTTGTAGCATCCCAGGGTCATGTGATCACCATCTGTAACCTTCCCAGCAGGCTTCTGAAAAGCAAATTCATAGCAGAAATCAGATTCACTTAAAGACTGCTTACTTTCCGCTGCTTGTGCAAATCACTGAAGTTTTGCTCCCAACGTAATTAACATGGCTGGGATGGCTTTCAGATGTTGTTCAGCATCGTCCAAAGGCCCACAAATTCTTCATTCCTGCCGTGTATGGAATCTGGTCTTAGAGAAAAGAGGACTGCATTCTACACTGTGCTGCTTGCCTTTCTTAAAAGAAGCTACATGGCCATTTTCATCCCAAATAAAGTCTAGGCTGTAAAAAAACCTGAAGACTGGCAACAAAGAGGTTTTCTGATCTAGCAGCTTTATCCTCTCCCTTCCAGCACAATTAGGTCCCTATCAAACTAGCAGAAACTGATCCTTCTAAGTGAGCACTAGCTGAGCTGACTCAGACTCACCAGTACTTCATTGTTTGTTTGTTTAGTTTGTTTAATATGGTTTTTAGGTAATTTATTGTTGTATTTCCTTTTAATCTGTGAGCCGCCCCGAGTCCTTTGGGAGAGGGGGCGGCATATAAGTCGAATAAATAAATAAATAAATTGTTCAAGGGCAAAAGGAGAACACAGTAGTATCACTGAGCTTCCCTAGTTAGGAAATGCGCATGGAGTACCTGTGTGTGGTCCAGGATATGCCCTTCCAAACCAGACAAAGCATAAATAAATCCTGCCAATTCACCTAACCTGCATCTTTCTAGATAGGAGCAAAGAAAAATATATATCAGATGACCCCTCCATGAATTGCTCCCCACTTCATCCATCTTTTACTTCTACTTCTAGAGGAGAATATGGTTAAATGGAAAGAACAATTATTCCAACCATTATTTCATTAAGCCCCATTTCTTGATACCTCCTGAATGTTGTGGATACATAAATTTCTTCCATAGATCAGATCCAGTTCCAGATTTCTGGGATATCTATATATATAAAGAAGTATTCCTTTACATAAAGCCACCATTTTCCAGCCCATCTGCTACATGTTCTTCAAACAAGTTTGCCCTAATTTCCTTCTAATAATCTAGCTGTGTACTCTTACAATCTGAATTTTCATTTCCTGGTTACAGAATGGAAAAACCAGTTTATGTTCTTGATGGATTTAAACAATTTATCTTTACGTATCTAAAATATGAGCAGCTGTAGCTGGATTTATTGACTCTCTTCATTCTGAAACTAACAGGAAGCGCCTCCTGCACGTGTGAATCAAGTATTTGCAGAATCAATCCTGCAGCTGTAGGTAGAAAGCCTTTGTTCTGGCGAATGTCAGTTCCTCTGCCTCTGCTTGAAGGAAGCCACAGATATTTCCTCTAGCCCTGCCTGCTTCCGTTCTTTAATCTTTTTCTCTCCTACAACGGATTTGGAAAGGCAGCTACTACATATTCTGTTAGACTGCCTTTTCAAAATGGTGGGTCAAAGAACAAGGCCCACACCTTCTAATCTGCTGCTTTCCTCTTTGGCAAATGATTGGAACGTGTCAGAGATATGAGACTCCTTTAAAGCAGAAAAAGCAGAGTAGATTATTAATAAATAAAATTATTTTTGTCTCCTGGGGTAGTTAATCTCCTTTAGCTCAGCTGGAAGATGGTTCCCTCTGAGTGTTGTTGGCAGTGCATTCATTTAGGCCAGAGGATAAGGCAATTTTCTGCAGACAAAGAACATGGGAATGGGTAGCTAGCACAGGCCTGGATGACAGAAAACTGTTAGAATTAACTATGGTACACTGTACAGTAGATTTTTGCTGACATTTTGTGCACAACTGGAGTTTTGCAGCCCAGATCTGGTAGCCTGAAATAAAACCAGAGAAAAATTGAGCATGGGTGCTAATCTTTGATCTAATCCCAGACTGAGTAATTTTGTTTTACCAATAGGGTTAGTCAAATTCATTCACTTTCTACTGTTTTCATATTAAAAATGAATATGAAAGATGAATAATCAGAACCAAATCCAGACATCAAATATTTAATACCATGCGTGCTTTGTGGAATCTAGAAGATGGTGAAACAGAATAAAGCCAGATGACATCGATAAAGGAGAAAGTTTGTAGCTCAGGGTTGAACTGTGGGGTCCTTGGTATTCTCTGAGCTTGGCTGT
Organism: Naja naja; assembly: GCA_009733165.1. Taxonomy (NCBI): domain Eukaryota; kingdom Metazoa; phylum Chordata; class Lepidosauria; order Squamata; family Elapidae; genus Naja; species Naja naja. Next base: position 142,815,050 of record CM019149.1, on the reverse strand, counting down.
TTTCTTGCAGATGGTTCATTACCCAACTATTGATGCACTGATGATGATACTTATTTTTTATTTTATTTATTTTATTAGACTTGTATGCCGCCCTTCTCCCTAAGGACTCAGGGCGGCGAACATTAAAAAACCCCATACAATTACAATAAAAAATAATTAAACAAGTACAAGCCTAATCAATCAATTAAAATAATTAAAATGAATAAAACCACCCACACCCCCGGGTCAGTCCAGACCGGCCTGTTGGAACAACCAGGTCTTCAGGTCCCGGTGGAAGGAGCAGAGATCAGGGGCCAAACGGAGATCCACAGGAAGCTGGTTCCATAGGGCAGGTGCTCCCACAGAAGCTGGGTAATAAAATGTCTGCAAGACAACAACCAAGCTCAGAGAGCACCACGGACCCCATAACTTTATCTTGGTCTTCAGAAGCCAGTACCTCCATATAAATTGGACTTTCCTACCAAG